>JAKCPI010030012.1:0-16167 GCA_023213315.1 Euborellia annulipes | reverse complement strand
AATTTATAAGTATGGGAAAATATTTATATTTTGTTACCATGGCAACCATTTCTCCTATCTTTTCTCTGGAGTACAAGAGTAAAGTGGGTCTTCAGAAGGTTCCAATGGCAAAATGAGAATATACATTTTAGAAGAGCATCTAAAAAATAATTGATTTTTGAATTTAAAAAAAATCGTTGGAGCAAATTTTGAAAAAATCGAAAAAAAAACTGAAAAAGTACATCAGTAAAGTACTAGTACTCTGGCTGATTTTGTTCAAAAGCCTCATGTCACGTTCCATGGGGGGGGGGCTAGCCAATTACCAAATTTCAACATCCTAGCTCTTGATCTTGAATTATTTGAATAATCTTGAATTATTATTAAATTATTTTGTTCACTGACACACACATACACACACACACAGACAGACCATGTCGCGAAAACCACTTTTTGGATTCAGGGGACCTCAAAACGTGTATATCCGTCAAAATCTCGACATCGAATTTTTGACATGAATCCAATACTTTGTCTCTCTATGTATTGACATATATAGAGGTAAGGGAAAGTAAAAAACTAAATAAAATAACTGTTATTTTCCATTTACCACAGAAAAAGCGAGTTTTCTTAAAAGTCGGGGGGGGGGGGGTTGAGTGATTGATTGTTTATCCGTAAGACAATTCAAATAACAGAACAACTCTTGAAACCAATAGCCTTCGCCTTCAAAAACTTGGCTGAATACATAATTTTCATTTAAAAATTTTCAAGGCCTCTGACCCGGAAGTTAAACGTTAATAAAAGCCATTAACATAAACGATAAATTTATTCCATTTTTATCCTCTTATAATTAATTTATTGATTAGTTAATTTCATAATTGATACAGGGGGTTCTCTTTAATATCGATAAAAATTTGTTTTAATCAATAAATATTATTTAACAAAATTTATTTATATCTCAAAATAGGCATATCAACTTAAAAATCTCTATTCATTTTTAAATTAACATTTGAGTGACATGATGTATGAAAAATGCAATATGCATTTTTCAATCTGATTAATTAATATAAAAGGAAGAATAGAAGGATGTTGAGAATGAAGTGAGGATGCTGAGAATAGATGGGCGTGGGCGTGAGGGTCACCTCACCTGGCCACTTGACTCCAACCACATCGGACCACCCGCAGTCTCAAGCAAGTCATTCTCCATACTCCTTCTGGTCACAGCAAGTCATCCCCCCACTTCATCTCTCTTCTCTTATTAATCCCCATAATGTTTTTTTTCCCTCTACGATACCGTTCCCGTTTTATTTATTGCTATTTTTTTGCGGCGCTTAAGTCAAGGATTCATTAAATATTACGCTGCCAAATATTTGTCCCCGGCAAAGGAGTGTATTTATTTGTTTGTCTGTCTAATAGAGAGCGGCTCAGTAAGGAGAGGGGGGCGAGCGACTTTCAGAGAGGACTTAACGCCAATGTGGACTTAGCACACACCAAATAAGTTACCATTTAAGTCGTAAGGAGTACATTGCGAGTTGAGAGGATTGCCAAACTAGCAATCATCCCCCACCCTCGATATTTTTTAAGAAAAAGCATCCAATCCCTTTTTTTTCTGGGATAAATATACAACGTAATCTGTTATTTTAATTAGTTTTTTAGAAATAAAACAAGCACGAGCATATAAACAAATTTGAAACATTGATAATGAGACAATAAAGTTGGGCCGAAACTTCACGATTTCATCTTTAACAAAAGTTTCATTTTTTTTAGCTACTTCTGCCTTATCCTTAGTATCAAATATGAAATTAGAAATTCTTTCTGATTTTCTACTACCCTTTACTTTCTCTTACCTATAAGTATATAAATTTATATTAATTTATATACCTAGAGAGAAAGTAGTAAATTAATGACAAAAATTAGATGTCGAGATTTAGATGTAAATACATGTTTTGAGGTCCTCTGAGTCCAACAAAATGCGCCCCACAAAATAGTCCGTCTGAGTTCAATTTAAAACATGAATTGAGTTGAGCTATGTGGCTGAAATTTATATTCAAGTTAGGTACCCTTCTGAGGCGTGAAAACAACAAAATCGGCTAAAAAGTACTAATACTCTTTACTGAAGTACTTTTTTAATTTACTCAAAATTCGCTCTAACGTTTCTGTTTAAAATTCAAAAATCAATTATTTTTTAGATTTTTTTTTTAAACACACAGCCTCGACCCTTGTTTTTTTCGGCAACTTAGGCCATTTAAGACTTTTTACTATACCCGTTATTTGTAAATTTATCTATTGTGGGTCCAGGCATTCTTATTTAAGCCATTTAGTATCCAAATGGCATAAATAAAATCATCGGACTGTTTGGGATCCGAACCCTCGACCCTTGGTAAACAAGGCAGGGGCGCTACCAACTACACCAAGCCCGAGGGCACACTTTATTCTTGTACTTCATATGAAAGAATGGTTATCATTGTAACAAATTATAAATATCTTCCCATGTTTATCAATTTTATATCTTTAATTCTTAAATTCTGGGGAAACTAAATATATTATATGTCGACACAAAAGAATCTATAGATCTATAGTATAACAAGCACAGAACACAACTTTCACTTACTTAAGAGAAAGTTATCTACTGTGCGACCACTCACACCAGATTTTTTTATAAATAATAATTAAGCATTGCTCATATTTATTAAAACATTCCCAATTAGTGTCTAATGTTAATATTGATAACCTTCAAAGCCAAGGTGTGTGGTTCGGATCCCAGGCATCCATCCCGTTGAATATTTATAAATCATTTGGATACCAAATGGTATAAATAAATGTGCCTGGACCTATGTGAATGAGAAAAAAGTGTGAATGTTTAAAAAAAAAAGTGTCGTTTAAATAAGGTCGGAATCTAAATGGTCTCAGGTACCGAATATGACCTAAAAAATAAATAAAAGATGGTCGCCCAATAAAATATTTCGTTTTTCAATATTTTCTTCAAATAATAAAATATTTCTTAACTAATGGCAATGTTATGTTATTTTTTCACAAGGACAAACCTGTCGTCAGTGGACAATTAATAAATGCCGTGCATTTGCATTTTTTTATATTTTTAAGAAAAAGAAAGAAAAAAAAAGAGAGGAAGAAAAAGAGAACCACCAGCCGCAAATATTTGTGCAAATACTTTATTATAACAGAATCCGGTTGTTTGATTGCTCTCTCTTCTCTCTCTCCCTCTCTCTGGGCGTTTTATCGGCAAATAAAAGTGATTTCTGTAACAGGCCCTCGTCTCGTGTAAATGTTGACGTTCTGTTCATAATTAACCGCCTTCGGAGTCAAACAACGTCAACGGGCTTCTCTCTCTCTCTCTCTCTTTTCAGAAGAGAGAGAATCGCAATCTGAATTCTACCCACCTGAGAGGAGAACTAGGTTAAAGAGCTTTTTTTAATTTTAATTAATTAAAGTTAGAATATCCACAATCTAACTTAAAAAAATTTAAATTTTTACTAAGGGGCTTTCTTATGAGTAGAGATCGGAATTTTATGCAGTAAAAACTGCTAAAATATGCAGCATTAAATAGCAAAATATTCAAATATATGCAGTAAATACTGCCAAAATATACCTGGTACATTTATACGCATTAAAAAATGAAAACCTAAAAAAAATTCATTTATTTGAAGGTGCACTAGGAAAGGAATGTAAATAACAAAATCCGCTATAGACACTAACTTTCAAATATGTACCAGGAGCGGGTTGGCCCACTCGCGATATTTCGCAGAATAATTGGAAGATTGTGTTACGGATCAGAATGTAGGTTACTAGCACTGCCACCCTACTTCTGCCAAAACAACTATAGCGATCGGAGTAAACTCGCATGAGTTAGGTTCATTTATTCGTTTTTTGCAACTGGAAGAAAATTTGTACTATCCAGTTTGGTATCCAAATGGATTAAATAAAATCATCGGACTGCCTGGGGTCCGAACCCGCGACGTATGGTATAGTAGATAGGCACGCTACAAACTACACCAAACTCGAGGGCACCTCTGGTGACTTACAGTTTATTGAACGAAATTTTTCATTATATATGAGCACGTGTGTTTTTTGTTGTGAAGTTAGTATCAGATATATGAAAATGTTCTTATTGTTTTCTATAGCGCTCTAGTTCTTTGCCTATGTGTCGTTCGGGAAGATATGAAATGTTTTCGCTTAAGGGATTTTTTTCAAAAGAGCACAAATTGAGCTTCGGGGAGAGAGTTGTTGAGATCCTTGCTGGAATACTCTTATTGCCAACTTCTTAAGCCCAAGTAAGGTGTCTGCAGTGCTCCTAACAGCATTCTCTCATCTCCAACCTCTGAACCATAACAATGATTCGAAATTACGACAAAAAAAAAAAAAAAAAAACTGATAGAGGAAAACATTTGGATTGGCTACCAATCAGTCTAAATGGCCTTAGATGCCGAAAAAGACCTTAAATCAAATTTAAAAAAAAAATCAATATTTTGCTTAAAAATTCCACTAAAATACTGCAAATAATTATTATTTATTAGGGCTTTTTTTCAAACTTTTTAGTTCCCTTGACATTATTAAATAACGAAATTTTAATTGAAAATTTATTTCTCATATAATTATACAAACATTCTGATGAAGAAAAAACCAATATTTATACGAAACAACATAAAAATATAAATTTGTCTATTTTTCTCCTCCCATTTAATATTGTAATGTTTTTGTGAGCTGGATTCTCTCATGCTGGCCACATCACGTCACCTCTGGATATTGATTCAAGTGTTGGACCAATAAAGAGACAAAAAAGTCGAGGGACGCTCCTCTCTATCTCTGCCTTACTTTGCTTTCCTCGTGGTTTAATAAAGTAAGTGAGAGACAGAGAGAGATCTATCTTGTTAATGCTCAGGGCATATATTTACGTACGTTTAGATTAAGCGATTGTACACCCTGAGTTTACTCTCGAGTGATTTTTTTTATTTGATCTTCTTTATTTTTTCATTTACAAAACGTGAATAATTTGACTTGGGGAGAGAGAGATAAAAAATTGCTCTTAAAAAGAATTAGGATACGCATCAATATACCAAATCAACAATTTTCAAGTTAGTCTAAATTAAAAGAAAAGAAGAAGGGAAGGAATAAAACAGATATCATCTTTCCATTTCATTAATTGTTTTAACTAACTTGTTTCTAATTTCTCTCTTAGGATGGGGATATATTATACTATCCCGAGTCAAAACATAAATTACTATTTAAACCTCAAAATCTTCAGTGAGGTTTTCGAGGGTCAGTTTTGGAGATAACAAAGAAAGTAATCCCAATTTGTACCTCAAAATCCTACGATTTTACAACTTTGAGGTTTAAATCAGAACTGCAGAATCTACAATTGGCTCTCAAAAACTTCAAACCATATAGAAATTATTCTATACTGGTTTGATACTCAAAAACCTCAAATGAGAGTTTCGAGGCTATAGTTAGGATTTCAAATCAATCGGTAATTCATATTTAAACCTCATAGTCTTCAATTAGATTTCTGAGTGTTAAAGTAGAATTACTTTCTGAGCGGCAAATAAAATATCAAAGGAATTGAGCCTTCTGAGGTTAAAACTAGAATTTGTTTTTTGACTCGGGATATTTTAATAGTCATAGCGAAATATGCTTGATGTAAAACTCCATTTTTCTGTTGTGTTAAGTGATGAATAGTGAAATGAGACGACAGAGTAGAAAAATATAATACTTTATTATTTCTCAGGCTAGCGTTACTCAAATATAAAATAGTATTTAAATAATTTTTAATGATATTTTCAAAGCAGAAACAACACTAGCACTAGAATGACATAAAAATTGTTTCGACTTTGAAAAAATCATTAAAAATTATTTATATACTATTTTATATTTGAATAACGCTGGCCTGAGGATGTCCTTTGTTCGAAATCGATCGATCGCCAAAAGAATAAATAATAAAGTATTTTTCTATACTCTGTCGTCTCATTTCACTATTCATCATAGCGAAATATTATATTTTAGATATAATAAAAAAACAAGTGTTTTCTTTCTTATCTTCTATATGTTTACCAAGGGTCGGGGGTTCGGATCCCAGGCAATTCGATGATTTTATTTAAGCCATTTGGATACCAAATGGCTTAAATAAGAATGCCTGGACCCCAATATTTATTTATTCATAATAACGGTTATCGTAAAAAGTCTTAAATGGTCTAAGTTGCCGAAAAAACTGTGTGTATGTGTGTGTGAATGTGAGTGAAAATGGGAAAAAAGTGTGTCTTTTTTTATAAAAAAAAATCTTCTATATGTATAATACCTGATTGTCCGTGACTGTCCGTTCGTCCGTCTGTCACGATCTGTTTCCCAAATTTAGTAATTTAATAGAAAATTTTTTTCTGTATTTTAATATTAATTTTCTCTTGTTTCAGAAAAGTACCCGGTATCTTCTGATTTGGAATGATCCAGAATACTGCTGCGTTTATGATTTTTTGGGGTAAGTTGAATATCAACGTCATAATATAGGCCTACGCTAGAGTCAGTGACGCGTTATCCTCGGGGGCCCCCAAGCAAAAGGTGAAAGGGTCCAGCCATATTTATTTATATATTGGTATCCAAATAAATTAAATAATCATCGGACTCTTCAAGATCCGAACCCACTCCATTGGATTATGAATATTAACGTTTTACAACAACTCTAACCTCTCGACCACGAAGGGGGTGGGAGAGGGGTTAAATGTGATATTGGTTACTCAATAGGCTAAAAATTGAATTGTGCACTAAGATGTATTTTAATTCCCGACAGTAGGGTATATTCGAATTTCAAGATGTAAAATTTATAAGATGGACATTTTACCATGCAACTCCCCCTATATTTTCTCAGTATCGTCAACTCTTACCTTATCAAAACAGTGAAGGCGAGGGGAAGAAGGAAGTTTTAAAAAAAAAAATAAGTATGGGAAAATGTTTATATTTTGTTACCATAGCAACCATTTCTCTTATCTCTCCTATGAAGTACAAGAGTAAAGTGAGCTTCAGAAGATTTCAATGGTAAAATGAGAATATACATTTAAAAGAGCATCTAAAAAATAATTGATTTTTGAATTTTAATCAAAATTGTTCTAGCGAAATTGAGAAAATCGAAAAATACTGAAAAAGTACCTCAGTAAAGTACAAGTTCTTTTGACCGATTATTCTTTAAAAGCTTACCCCAGGGGGGTATCCAACTTAAATATCAAATTCCAACCTCGTAGCTCAATTCCTTCATGCTTAAAATTGAACACAGACACCCACACCCACAGACAGACAGACCATGTCGTGAAAACTCCTTTTTATGAATTGAGGGGACCTCAAAACGTGCACCCGTGTAGTATATCCATCAAAATCTCGACATCCAATTTTTGACATGAATCCAATACTTTCCCTCTACAGTATAAGTTATACTTATGTATATTATTAACCTATATTGATACATATAGGTAAGAGAAAGTAAAGTAAAGTCATAAATAAAAAATATAATATGGAAATTGTGAATTATTCCCCAGATTAGGCATCAAAAAAAATCTTAAATTAAATGGTCCATTTTAAATGATCTTTATTCATATTAATTAATAAAAATATTAATATACTGGGTATAATATTAATATATATTTCATACAAATTTTAAATCGAATTTGATCAAAATCAAATATATATAATTGGTAGGCTAAATAAATTTATAAATATTTAGTACCTCTATTATTTATTTACTTTGTGTAGGTAAAAGAGAAGGTCATCAGATGAATATATAATTCAAATTTTTTTTTTTCTTTAATCTCTATAAATTAATTTTTCATAACTTACGACAAATCTAAAAAAAAAAAAATTTAGTAAAAGGTAAATAATAAATATTGATTTTATAATAACAGTAAAGTGGTTAAATAAAATTCTGATACTAATCTAAATTATGTTTTAATTCATCATATAAATATTATAATAATAAAAAAAAGAAAGAAAAAGTTTATTGTAAAACTCTCTTGAGTTTTTTTTTTTTTTTAATTATAATATTTGATGATAGCAAATAAAGACTGACACACACATACATACACATATATATAATATAGACAGACAGGTAGACAGAGAGACACTCTCTTGAATTGTAGAAGACAAGATAAAAACATTTATAATGACTTTTTATTCAACTTATAAATAATGAATTAGGCAAATACGAGAGGTAAGGCACAGCCTTCCCCCTCCCTTTTTTCTCTTCTCCCTTCCATGATAAATCATCATTTAATTCGGCTGTCGTCTACTCAGATACCTGTAAACAAAAGAAATATACAAAAATGGAAGTTATTTTAATAAATAAACAAATCATAGGCTGGAAAATTTAAATTTTGAAAAGTCTTATACAGTATATAGAGTTGGCATCTGATAGTGCTAACCCAACAATTATGACAAACCCGACATTTCAGCACCATCATTGTGCAAAGATCTGTACCAGTTGTACAATTTGTTTCTCAACCTGATATTGCCATTAGAGAGCACTGACTGTAGCAAACAAACAAACTTCCTATTGTTGGTTTCAAAAGTTGAATTCGTGGTTTAGCACTGTCTACGCCCGAACCTTTCATATATTTTATATTAGCCGATCGACCGAAGTTTCGGTATCGGTTACGGTTTTGGCCAGTTTCGCCCAAAAATCCTGGTTTCGGTCAAAAACCATCCGAAACCTAAGTCTGAAAAGATGGGATGATACTCGGATACTAAAAATAAAATAAAATTCAAGCCGAAATTCGGTTTCGGCTGAAAATATTGTTACAGTCGGACTCTATTTTATATATACTATGTCTCAAAATTGTATCTGGACAGGGAAGTTTTTGAATTTTCATTGTTCTTTAAAAACATTTGTATATATATCTAAGCAAATCAGTACTTGAAAACGACTCTAACGATTTTTTTCAAATTAAAAAATTTGTACCTACTATTACCAATATGATATGATATTGCTCTAGGTCTTTGGCGAAATTCGGGTACTAGCTCTTTACTGATCTTTTTTGTTTTTACTTTCTCTTATATCAAGTATATAAAGCAGGGGCGTATATAGAATTTTTTTTCGGGGGGGCCCGAACTCAAAAATTTTTCTGCGGAAAATTTTTTTTTTCAAGAAACTATATTTTTTTTCACACGAAATTTTTTGCGAAACATTTTTTCTATTGCGGAACCAAAGTTGTCCATCCTGCGGAAAAATTTGTTGCGCTGATGTCTGTATATCCCTATATATGTATATGTGTTTGGGAAATTTCGGGGGGGGGGGCCAGGGCCCCCTCGGCCCCCCCCATAAATACGCCCCTGATATAAAGAGAAAGTATTGTAAATTCGACTTCGAGATTTTCATGATTCTAGACGTTTTATTATTCCCCCAAAAAAATTGCTTCAAAGAGAAAGTGCGACCAGTCCCACCATATTTGATACAAATTTTCTCGAAAACGGCTTTTTTTTTAAATTTTTAATTCAGGCTACACTATTTCCGATATACAAAATAAATTGCTCTAGCTCTTGTCTTAGTATTTTACTAATGTACTCTTAGTTTTTTCAATAAATCCACCGAGTTGAAGCTCGGTTAACCAGGGACTTATTATTAAAATCCAATGGAAATTCAAAAACTTCACTGTCCAGATAACATAATTGTATAATATCTCGGACTAGTGACGGATTGCCTCTACAATGCCGTACCCTGGGATGGAGGGATTTTTTTAATTTTTAAATGTCTTTACTTAAATTAATTAAAATTTAGGTAATTTCTCAATATCGAAAACCGCCCTGAGAAAATCTTTTAATTAGATTTATGATAAGTTTGATCAAGTTGAGGAGAGAGATATTAAACTTGGCCTCTGAGTTGTGTATCTCCTTCCTAGATAAAGCAATCAGATGAGAACTTGAGGGGATGTTTGGTTGTTGCAAAATACAGAACCTCTCTCTCTCTGAGAAGCCGGATATTGTTCTCGAAGAACGGAAGTCCTCCCAACCCCAATCTTGCATCCCTATAACCCTCTCGAAAGAGCCGCGAGCAAAAAAAAAAACCGTCAAGGAAAATATGATATACTATCAAGAAAAGAATTAGACACCTTGAAAAAGTAATTTAGTGATTTTTTTAAAACCATATTTTTTTAGTATTCGGCGTAATTTTCTGTTAGATCTATAATTCCAATTTCAACTTTATGAGATTTTTAACAGATTTAAATGAGTAGTTTTATACTCTCGAGCGTAGACTTAAATTGATACATTAGGTCAGAGGTCGGCAACCCTCATGCGACCCGCCTTGAACATTTTTCTGACCCGCGAGATTCATGGGGTCCGGGGGAGGCAGGGGGGCGTTGCCCCCTGGCTGGTCCTAAAATTAAAAAAAAAATATATATATATATATATTTTTCCCATTGGAAATTTTTTTTAACACTCCAATTCACTACATTAATTTAATTTTTTTATTTTATTTATATAAATAATTAATACTCTATGGTAGATATTAATTGCAAACCCCCTCTTCGCCCTAACGAGGAGTAGGCCCCCCTAACAAGAAGTCTGGCTACGCCCATGGCGAGATTCCATCACATTTTCATAAAATATATATAATGTATTTAAAAAATACATTATTTGTGCAATCAGAATATTAATAACACATTGTTTCAATTTTTCACACCAAAACAAATGTCTTTAGTGGGTCTAAATCTAATATATCTATAATGTTATATGCGGCCCGCTGAGTTGGGCATTTCTAAAGTGGCAAGGGTTGCCGACCCCTAATAGGTGATCCGTTGTAGGTGATAAGCTGCAAGATTTTTTTGTGAAATAATAAATTTTACACATATAAAAACTTGAAATAATACACTAGGTGAAGAGTTTCAAGTTTTTATACGTATAAAATTTATTATTTCATCAATACGTTGACACAAAAAATCTGGTGCGACCAGTCAGACCAGATTTTTTATTTTTAATTTAAATTGTTTTTAGAGGTCGCTACCATTGGCCAAAGATTTAAGGGTGGCGCAGTAGAGGGTGGGGCGATTCGAAAAATCATAGTTTCATTTCTTCTTCATAATTTTAAATCAAAGTTTAATTTTTTCTACGGTCCATAGGAGAAATGGTTGCCATGCATACAAAATATAAATATTTTCCCATACTTATAAATTTTTCATCTTGAAATTCAAATGTACCGTACTGTCGGAAACTAAACATCACGTTATGTCGACACAAAAAATCTGGTGCGACCAGTTACACAAGATTTTTTACTTTCTCTTACCTCTATATATATGTTAATATATATAGAGAGAAAGTATTGGATTCATGTCAAAAATTCGATGTCGAGATTTTGATGGATCTTCACGTTTTGAGGTCCCCTGATCAAAAAAAGTGGTTTTCGCGACATGGTCTGTCTCTCTGTCTGTGTGTGTGTCTGTGAACAAAATATCTCAAAAACGGAGAGAGCTAGGAGGTTGAAATTATATATTTCAGTTAGGCACCCTCCTGGGCCGTGACACGAAGCTTTTGAACAAAATCGGCCAAAAAGTACTAGTACTTTACTGATGCACTTTTTCAGTTTTTTTTTCGATTTTCTCTAAATTTGCTCCAACGATTTTTTTTTTAAATTCAAAAATCAATTATTTTTTAGATTATCTTTAAAATGTATATTCTTATTTTGTGGTTGAAATCTTCTGAAGACCACTTTACTCTTGTACTCCATAGGAAAGATAGGAGAAAAGGTTGCCATGGTAACAAAATATAAATATTTCCCCCCTAAATGTTACATCTTGAAAATCGAATGTACGTTCTGTCGGAAACTAAATATATGTCGACACAAAAATCTGGTGTGACAAGCACAGAACACAACTTTCAATTACCTAAGGTAAGAGAAAGTTGTGTGCTTTTAATTTAAATTGTTTTTAGAGGTCACTACCATTGGTCAACGTTTTAAGGGTGGCTCACTGGTAAATTCTATAAATAATAAAATTTAAAAGTTTTATTATTTTTTTTTTTTCATGTTTCAATGAAAGAAGTTTCCCTGTTATATTTCTTTTAATTAGAATCAAATTTTTTAAAAGAGAAGAGAGAGAAATTCAAACAATAAAGAGAGAGAGAGAGAGAGAAAAGGAAAGGGAGAGAAAGAGAGAGTAAAAGAGAGAGAGAGAGGGTATAATCTCTTGAGATTGGAATATTCTAATATGACGTGCCGAGGGCCCGAAACGGCGGAGTCTGTTTGTACAAAGCTTCAAGTGAAATATTAAAACGCTCAAGGCTCTCATCCCCTAACTTCCATCCCCCTCAACTTCCAATCCCCCATTTCCACCCTCTATTTGCCTATTTGCTTGCCTATCGCAGGGCTCTCTCTCTTTCTCTCTCTCCTGCCTTTCTTCTGCAATTAATTACCCCATTCTCTTTCTCTTTCCATCCTTTACTCTTTATACTAATGTAGAGTCCACATGTACTAGTATTAAAAGTACAATTTTTTTCTTAATGGTTTCTATTTAAAATGCAAAATTGAAAAACTATTAAATTTTGGTTACGTATTGTGCCCATATCATCTTAAACATTCATCAAAAATGTTTTTGTAAAGGGGTTTATTGATTGATATAAATAAATCAAAGTATTAGAAAAATGCACGGAATATGAATAAAGGGGGGGTATGTTGTCAATTACAGAAGATAAGAAAAAATTTCAGGAATTATTTAGTCATTTATTTTATTTAGAAAAATATTTTTTAACAAAAACGAGGTATTTATTTTAATTTTTCCAAGGATATTTTAAAAATGAGGTACTTAAATTTGTACATTTTAGCTTACTAAATGTAAGACAATTAAGAAATTTCCCCATTAATGACTATAGGTGTCATCTAAGTAATATGTAAATATTAAAAAAAAGCCTTTCCCTTCCACTAATAGCAAACAAACCCTTCCTTTACTTCTGTAAGCATTTCATTTTTTTTGAGGGAACATTTTTTGCCCCTAATTAAAATCGTTCGACATTTTTTTAAGGGCGCAATCAAACGCCTCCTTTTGAAGTAAGTTAGAACAAATGTACAGTGAGCGCCACAATTAAGTTCCCACCTGATAGCTTTAGCCTTAAATATATGGTATAGTATATGGTAAATGGTGAAATAATTTTAATGACTGAAAAGGTAAAACGTAAGATCTGGTACAGATGATTTTATTTTACCTTTTCAAATTTAAAATTATTTCACCATTTACCATATACTATACCATATACTTAGGCTAAAGCTATCATGTGTGGACTTAATTGTGGCGCTCACTGTACTCATTGACTCATTTACTTCTAAGATTTCCCGTTAGTGAGCTGTTATTTGGGTTGCCTAACTTTTCGTAAACCAAACAACTACTTTTTATGAATTACTAGAAAATAAATATCTACCTTTACTGATGATCACTTTACCCCTAAAAGTAAAGGCTTTAATATTTATCCCTTGATAGTAATGGAGCTAGCGATCTGCATGAATATTTATTAAATTTTTAAACATTTTTTTCCCCCTCTGAAAAGGTGCTATTTTATTCCCTATGATAATTCCCCTAAACGTCCCACGCCTTTTTTTTTTAATTACGGATTCTGAATTCCTTCTGAGGTGTTGGTTGTTAATGCATTCGGTAGCCGAGCTGTTATTGTTGTTGTTGTTGTAGGCAGTAGGCGAGGTGTGGTAGCAACCCAGGTGAATTCATTAGCTATTGGCCGAGAAAGAGGAGATTGTTTTACTTGGAATGCTCTTAGACAGGGAGAGAGACAATAAAAAATTCTCTCACATATCACAAAGAGAAATTGATAAGCTTGCAATTCATTTTTACATTTAAATTCATAAATCAATTATTTTTTAGATGCTCTTTAAAATATATATTCTCATTTTGGTCTCAAAGTTGTTTGAAGCACACTTTTCTCTTGTATTTCATAGTAAAGGTAGGAGAAATAGTTGTCATGGTTACAAAATATAAACATTTTTCTCTGTTTATAAATTTTAATGTACCGTACTGTTTGTCAGAAATTAAATATATGTCGACACGTGTGGCAAGTACAACTTTCGATTATCCAATACTGAAGTTGTATGCTGTGCGACCATCACACCAAATTTTTATTCTTAGATGTATTTTCGTAATCTGTATAGTTTTTGAGAAGATATTCACTTATTTTTTTTTTACAAATATTCTTATTATCCAACAATAATTACTAATTTAAAGTCATCAATTTTGTTACAAATTCGTATAAGGAAATACGCAACAACCGGAAATATATGCATATTTCCACAATGTTTTTTTTTTTTTCTAAATATTCACACCCACATACACGCAGTCTTCTCGACAACTCAGGCCATGTAAGACTTAAACGATACTAATATTTTAATAATTATATATATTTGGGGTCCAGGCATTTTTATTTAAGCCATTTGGTATCCAAATGGCTTAAATAAAAATTATCGGACTGCCTGGGATCCGAACCCGCGCTTCTCGGTATAGCACACTAACCCCTAGACCAAGCCCGCAGGCTTTCACAATGTTAATTCGACTAGGAATTTTGAAAAATTTTACAAAAATTGACTACCTGAAAACTTTTTTTCTTTTTTATTTAAAAAAATACATATTATGGTTGGTCCTTTTTCAACCTATAATGTATCGTATTAATTAATCTACTATAGAATGAATTTATTTTTAAAGTGAAATTTTAATAATTAGGCCTATTACAAAACGCAATTTATAGCTGTGATTTTATATTAATGGAAGGGTAGAAAATGAGAGATGTAGCCATTGGCTTAGTCAAGGAGGCAGGGCCCCCCCCCCCCGTCTTGTCTATTAAAAACAAATATATATTGTGAATTTTTTTTTTTAATGAGATTATATCAGCAAAATAATTAATAATAATAAAAAATAATTAATAATCTATGTTTAGGGTATATTAATTGAATACCCCCTCTCGTCTTATCGAGTGTTTGCCCTCCCCCCTAACAAGATGTCCGGCTACGCCCATGGATGCAGCTAAGGCTTTATTCTTTATTTATTTAATCCGCACGGCCGACGTTTCGGTTCCGTGTTTTTGTACCATCATTATGAAAGTGTCATAGTGAATTTTATACATTGCTGAACCAAACTCTTATATAATAAAACACAGTATGCAATGACTAGGTATACCCCTACATAAAAATAACCACTATACCAAGGCTCGGGGGCCACGGATAGTTTCTACATATTGAATGGACCTTTTTTCCACCTTCTTGATTATATTATTAAAATTTGATTTTAAAAGTAAATAAATTCTTTAGTAGATTTTTCAGAGTCAAGACCATAAATTAATAATTTTATTTGAAAATAATATTAAAAATAAAATATGGTTTGAAAGTTGGGGCTGAATGGCCCTTTAAGATAAAACCTATTAAACGGCTACATCGCCTACGTTTATTATTTTACCCATAAAACCTGTCAGACGATATTAATTTTTAAATCATTTTTTTTTTTTTATTTAATTTTTTGATGAGTTTGAGAGACATCGGGAGAGGAGAGTGTAAGGTGTTATTATTAATCTATATTTATAGAACTATGATTAAAACGTGCCCGGGTGTTATTACCAACGTCATCAAAATGATAAAGCCTATATTCATTTTTGAGGGGTCCATTTCTTGTTAATTAAAAGTAAACTAATTAATTTCTGGACAATTTTCACATTAAATCCAGCGGATTTTTTTAACTCAATGATTTGATTTAGGGTTTACCTAAATCTTTTTTTTTTTTTGCTTTTTAATTAATATAAGAAAATCCATTATATTGAGAATGAATTAAAATAATTTATGGAAATGTTTTGGAAAAAACTTCGTTGACTATTTATTTTTCTTTAAAAGGTATTGATTGATAATATAAAATCGAAATAAAATACCCTCAGATAATGAATTATTAAAAAAAGAAAATATTTTTTAATACTGTTTTGTTTCAAATGGGTAATCAATTAATAATCCCTTTGTTCTTACTCACACACAATACACATCTCACACAGACGAATATATATAACATGATTTTATTCTTGTTCATACAGGTTCAGAACGGCTCACAACCAAAGTTGCCAGTTCGTTCGTCAGAAAAGGCTGAGTAGCCGATCTAGCTTACACGCGGAACCTCTGCTCGTCGTTTTATCTCCACACTTCTGTGAGTAAATCTTGAAATTTTTATAAATTCTAATTCATTTTTA
>JAKCPI010030011.1:0-19161 GCA_023213315.1 Euborellia annulipes | reverse complement strand
TTCCCAACTCGGTCGTTCCCCCCGGATGGCATGCGACCTTCGCCCTCGTCCAACTTGGTCAGCGTCTCCAGAAAGGATATCCCGGCCTATTCCTACTGGAATATGCAATTCTATCAATCAGGAGGCGGCCTACGTTAAATTCGACTACGGAATCCCACGTGGGTGCGAGTATCGGCGCTTATGCTCGACGAAACGCATTGCCTACGCACACAATACGAGCAACCTCGAGGTGTTATCCGGGTTCAAGGCGAGAAACAACGGAGGAAGCCACGGAGAAAGCTTTCTGCCTGACCCGGATCCTCACCGAAATGACCCCGAGCTCGCACCCTATATGCTTAAGCCAGTTGAACCTTTTTTTTTGTTTATTTTTTATTTATTTAATTTGGTCTTTATCTATTTTTATATCCTCCCCCCCTCTTTTTTTTTGTTCAACTCCGACTTTTTTGCTTTGGCTGCTAATTTTTATTTATAAAAAAAATAACTGGGAGAAAAATATAAATAATTTATTTTAAAACTAATTAAATACCTTTTAACTATTATTCGGTTTATAACATTTTATAAAATACTAAAACAAATGTTTTATATCTTATATATTTTTTAACAATGAAGGGGTGTTGGAATGCTGACCCCACAGTGCTTGACTAAGGTGAAGCAAGAAAGGGCATAAAATGTACCTGGACCCCAATCAGTGCCGGCTCTAGGATTTTGGCACCCGATGAAGAACAGTAATTGGACGCCTTACAACTTTAAAATTTTGCAATTGCTCGCCTTTGGCGGAAAAATTTTTCCCTCTCATGAAAATAATTTTATCTTTTTTAAGATCATTTTTTCCGCCTTGCAAAAATCTTTTTTCCCTCTCACAAAAATCATTTTACCTTTTTTATAGGATCACGGAATTTTTTCCGCTGTGCGAAAAAATTTTATTTACGCCCCTGAATGCAGAAATTTGCTCACCCAAGGCGAGCAAGGGGGGTCCAGGGGGTTAAATATTGCGTAAATTATGGCGGCAAGCGCCCCGATGCGACGCATCTTTTGCGTAGAGCCGGCCCTGGCCCCAATATACATAATATCGCAATTAAGTAGGAAAGAGCAAGCACGGGAGCATCAAAGAAAAGAAAACTCTTGGATGCAAATGCCGAAGCGTTTCGGGCAAAATTTCATCCATCTTCAGACCTTATAATCTACTTCAGGCACAAAGACCTGACCACTTTGTACCTGAATTATAAGGTCTGTAGATGAACGAATAAATTGTATCCGAAAGGTCTTTCGGCATTTGGCAAAAGCTTTCTTTTCTCTGAAGCTCCTGTACAACTTGTGACATCTACAGCAACTTTTCTCCTGATTATATATCGCAATTAATAATAGGTATCGTTTAAAGTCTGTATGGCCTAAGATGCCTAAAAGACTGTTATAAAAAATCATAATTCAATTGATTATATTTACTTGAAACATATACAAAATTCTTTCCAGGAAATTTTATCATAAAACAACGCTTCCAGCTTACTTTTGTTTAAATCTAGAATGAACAGAAGATTCAGTTTTCAACTGACTTTTTAATATTTTTCCAAGTTAATCCACGGTATTTCAGAATTTTATTCATTAATATTAATTAGAAATTGGATTAAGAAGGAATATTCAAAATAGATTAACTAAATCAACAGTAATTTTCCTATCAATTTTGAAATGTATACGTGGGAATGTGATTGAAAATCATTTTATTATATAAGCACATCTCTGGTATAATTGAATATAGGAAATGAAACGCATATCTTATGCATGGGGAGGACCTAACTTTAACAAATTTAATTATATAATTTTATTAAATAAGAAAACGTAGATAATAATATAAAAGAAAGTCTTAACATTATTGCTTGATAATAATCGCAATTATTTTTTTTTATTATGAAAATATTCTAAGATTTTTTTTTTTTACATAATTTACAGCCGACAGTAAAAAAAGAAGTTACCCATTTCCTTGAGCCTGGCCATTGGTTCCTTTCACTATACAACGACGACGGCGTAGCCCAGGAAGTTTCCCTTCTCGCAAGTGTTGCTGATGATATGACACAAAACTGTCCAAATGGCTGTAGTGGTAAAGGTGAATGTCTTCTTGGACATTGTCAATGCAACGCAGGATTCGGAGGCGACGATTGTTCAGAAAGTAAGAATGAATGAATTTAGGCCTATTATATTTATAAACTATTATAATTTTTTGAAGCTAAGATTTTCACTATGACTTTATGACAAATGAAAATAACAAAAGTAATTAGTAATAAAAAAACACTTGAAATAATTGATTTCACAATTAAAATGATACATTATTACACTCAACGAAATTGTTAATGTCACTGTAACAATGAAAACTAAAAATAATTCCCTAGATGACAGCTTGGTGTAGGGAGAGCGCTGCGATCGCCAAATTACTACTTGACACAAGTTAAAGATTTAATTAAAAAAAAAAATCCAAATTTATTGAATTTAAAAAATTTGTTTTATTATAAAATAATTTATAAATTTGAAAACGTTATTTTTAATTTCATCTTTATAAAGCTCTGAAATAAATAACTAACCTTTGTGACGTTTCTTATTGATTCATATTATATCAATAATTTAAAATTTATGATCTTTCATGTTAATTAACGTATGTTTTTGATTATGTGTAGGTGTATGCCCAGTGCTGTGCAGCCAGAGAGGTGAATACATCAACGGGGAGTGCCAATGTAATCCAGGCTGGAAGGGAAAAGAATGCAGTCTACGCCACGATGAATGTGAAGTTCCCGATTGCAACGGGCATGGTCATTGTGTCAATGGAAAATGCGCCTGTGTACGTGGCTACATGGGCAAATTTTGTGAACAAGGTAAATATTTCATATTCCACAATTTCTCATGTCAAGAGGCGCCAAGTCAAGCAAAAAAAACAAAAATAATCACAAGTCCTGTCATGGCAAGGAATAGAAATCTTTAATATTCAAAGTAAAAGATTTGTTTACTAGAAAAGACCATAGAAAATGGAACGCTTAATGTCTTAAAAAACCTCAGATAAATCTTGGGCTAATTTCAGAAAATTTATGAATACATCTTTAAGAAGTCAAATGTTTTGTTCTTAATTAATCTAATCGTGATGCTTATTTTTTATATTATAGTTGATTGCCCTCATCCAACATGTAATGGTCACGGCTTTTGCGCGGACGGTGTATGTATTTGCAAAAAGGGCTGGAAAGGAGCGGATTGTGGAACGATGGACAATGACGCCCTGCAATGT
The DNA here is from genome assembly GCA_023213315.1 of Euborellia annulipes. NCBI lineage: Eukaryota > Metazoa > Arthropoda > Insecta > Dermaptera > Anisolabididae > Euborellia > Euborellia annulipes. The sequence continues at coordinate 15,899 of JAKCPI010030011.1, read as the reverse complement.
CTACCCGACTGTTCAGGTCATGGTACCTTTGACCTCGAAACCCAGGCCTGCACATGCGAACCCATGTGGAGTGGCGAGGACTGCAGCCGAGGTAACTAGATTTTAGATTTTGGCCTTAAATATAAAATATATATATATATATATAAACAAATTAAAAGTGCTTCTGAACTTTCTTTTTAAAACTTAATAACCATCATAAAATGCTAATCTTTTTCATCTATAAACGTGTAAATAAAACTAATTAATGATTTCTTTTTAGAATTATGTGATCTGGACTGCGGCCCTCATGGTCACTGCGTGGGGGATGCCTGTATGTGCGTGCCGGGATGGAGTGGCGAATACTGCAATCTCAAGCAATGTGACCCCAGGTATTTAGTCTAGCTCATACGAGAATTATGCATTATAATTTTATATTTAAGATTGCATTTTGATTAACTTAATAAACGCTATTATTTGTTATCATAAAAAAAAATATAATTATAATACATATTTAATTTTCATTTATTATGTGACATAAAAATCAACTTGTTTTTATGTTCAAATAAGAGAAATTTTATGACCATGGAAAGTTCTTTTTTTTTTTTAATTTTATCTGTTAAATATGTTAGTATAAATTAAAATATAAATGAAATATTTATCTGCTTTTTATAATTTTAGATGATTGTCACGATTTTGAGCTATGTTTAATTGAAAGTCGCCTTAATAATTAAATAATAAAGCTAAGAAAAAATTTCAAGGGCACTTTAACTAATGAGATGTAAATTTTCAGATGCAACGAGCATGGTCAATGCAAGAACGGAACGTGTCTATGTGTGACGGGCTGGAACGGCAAGCATTGTACAATGGAGGGCTGCCCTGCCAGTTGTTCTGGACATGGGCAGTGCAGGGTGAACACCGATGGTCAATGGGAATGCAAATGCAACGATGGATGGGATGGAAGAGATTGTAGCGTTGCTCTGGAGCAAAGCTGCAGTGATGGTCGAGACAACGATAAAGGTATCATATTTCTCTAATTCTTTCTAATTACTCATCAAAATTTTATTTTTATAAAAGATAAACTATTATTAATTTTAACTAGGTAGAGCATTGTTTGAAAAGGATGGAATTTTTCAATCAATACTCAAATAGACTGTTCATTAACCAGTCAATATATCGTTTAAGATAGCAAGTTTGCGAGCGTGGAGGTCCTGGTTCGACTCCAGGGGGTGCAATTTTGCCCAATCTTAAGCACAAACATCTCTTGCAAACATGCTATTATTAATTTTGGTTAGGAAATGGAAATATTCGTTTTATTTCTATATTATGACATCATCCTCAATACAGTGAGTGCAACAATTAAGTCCCCCACCTCGTAACTAGAGCCTTGAGTATATGATTTAGTATATGGTATATATAGGCCGATAAAGGAAAATAAAATCTGGTACAGGTGATTTTATTTTATCTTTTCGATCATTAAAATTATTTCTTATTTACCATATACTCAAGGATCTAGCTCCCAGGTGGGGACTTAATTGTGGAGTTCACTGTACACTTCTGAGCGAAAAATTAATCTCCTTAAGGCCATCTCCAATCTCTAATATTCTTAAGAATAGAACTTTTTTTTAATCGCGTTTAAATTAGTATTTTCTTTGAATCTTGAATTAGCTTCAAAAATACTCTTAAAAAGATTAAATCAGATCATATATTGCTATTAAACAGGCAGATGACTGGGGCACAGAGTCTAAAAGAGCCTCAATGAGATTTCTGATCGAAAAATGATCAAATTAAATAAACTTGATGGTGGAGGGGAAGAGACATCTCATCTAATCGTAGTCAAAATAATGAATCTTAATAAATTTATATTTTATCATTTTTATTAGTTTTTTTTTTTAGAGTCTTTTCGGCTCTTAACATTTGTCGACACCTCTCGGCGACGGGGGAAGGGGGCATTATTTATTTTGAAATTATATTTATATATTCACTATACGTAGTTTACTGTGAAATTAAATAGAAAAATTTTTTTTTAGATGGTCTAGTAGATTGTGAAGATCCTGAATGTTGTTCGAATCATCTTTGCCGATCAAGTCAATTATGTGTGACAGCACCCAAGCCGATAGATATCCTACTCCGTAAACAACCACCTGCCATCACAGCATCATTTTTCGAACGAATGAAATTTCTCATCGAAGAAGGAAGCCTACAGAATTACGCACGACAGGAGACATTCAACGAAAGGTAACCTCGACTCAACTAAAACCGAAACCGCCATCCACACTTGCGCATACTTATTCTTATTGAATTTTCCATTCCTATTCCTGAATTATTCAATCACTCTTTTTCTCTCTCCTCTTATGTGTGTCTCACACCGGGAGTGACCAATATTTATCTATTTGTGCTTTTTGTGACCTACGTGAAATATCACTATCACACACCACATTCCCTACTGTTTTATTATTCTACTCTTATATATTATATGTGTGTTTGTGGCTGTGCGAATGGTTGTATCCTCACGTGTCAGGCCCTCTATCTCTCTGTGTTTTATATAACTCACCGTTTTGAAAGTTTTTAATTTATCATAACTAACATAAAATATATAATTCGGTCGTCATTTTCATTAAATATCGTTGCATGATCATCGTCGTTGGTGATTAATACGCCTAATCCCAATAGAACAGTTACCACTTTCCAAATTGTGGGGCAATGGAGGAACATGATTTATTATTATTATTTACTTTAATTGAATATTATAATTATTATATTATTTCATATCATAGTATTAAATTAGGTTACTAATTTCACCGGTTATAAATAAAAGTCAATATTTAAAATTTAATCTGATTTTTGTTAACTAACCGGAGGGAATATTAAAAATATATCCATTTTCCTCCAAAAAAAAGTTCAATGTATTTGCATTTTAATTGTTCATCCCATTAAATTTCCGATATTGGCTGTGTGTGTGTGAGTGTTGAATGAGCTGTAACCTTAAACGAGAGGACAGGAAATTTTGTTTTTCTTTTCCTGTTCTTTTGGCTTAAGGATTGTTGTTAACACACAAAAGGACAAACCGATAATCGTGTGCCCGCTTCTGTTTTGCCCCACGTGCTGCCCACACAGTGTGTTTTGGAATCATTTCAACGCGAGGTAAGGACATTATAAATGTGTTCAAACGCCTGATGTTTTTTTGATGTCTTTTAGAGATTTTGGTCGTGCATATTGTGCTTGGCAGGACACGGTTTTTTGCAATGTATTTTTTTTTTTTTTTGTAATTTAATAAAAATAAAATGTAAACTGCAGTCACTTTATTCAACAATGTATACACTTACTGGCACAAAAATAAAATATTTTTAAGTTCATAATGTTTGAAGTATCCATATAAAGAATTGAATTTATCTTTGATTATCTTAAAATCAATCTTAAATGTAATTTTTAATTTTATATTTTTATATTGTCATTTATTATAAATAAAATAAAAACAAGGGAAAAAATTTTAAATATACTTATTTAAAAAAATGGCATTGAAGAACAGAACACTTTAGAAAGATATTTTTCAGTATCGATCGCAAGTAAAATGATCTTTTTCAGGACTTGATCCTATCGTTTTTTAAGTTCTAAAAAAGCCCAATGGCATGTAGGTAAATGGGCAAAATAAATTAAAAAAAAAAGTTATAAATAAAGTCTAGTCGAGAAGTCGTCTGAGAAATTTCTTGTTTTTCTTTCATTCGACTACTTAACCCACCAAATTCAAATTAAAAAATTATTTTTACTGTTTGAATAATTTATCCAAGTCTCATTAATTTCGAGCTGTATATTTTATGCAATACAGCATGTTTTCTATTCGCAGATAAAAATTTTTAAAATTTATATGGAGCCAGTCATCCTATACATTATCGGATTCAATTCTTAAGTTTACATTTTATTATAAAACAATTATATTTTCTTTTAATTATTAAATATTCACTATTTACTCTTTTTTTCTTCTATTAAAAATCGGATGTTTCTTGCCAAAATCAATTTTTCAGTGTTTTAGTATTGTGAATGCCTTTTTTGTGTCGCACGGTTTGGTTCAAATACCCTACAAAAACTTGTCTTCCGTGACTTTTTAAGTTTCGCTTTGTTTTTCCCCAATCATTGTGTCTGAACCTTCTTTATTTGTCTCTTCCTCATTCCTCCCAGTGATGATTGATCTAATATTTTTAGTCAAAAACTACGTTTGATTGTAATATCAAATGTATTCTAAAGAAATATTGAAACCATTTTAGTTTTAAAAAGAAATTTACCAATTCTGTCATTTATCAAATTGTATTTTTAGTAGATATATTTATATATATATCTATATTTTGGCTTTCAAAATTTTTAAAGAAAAATAAAAAAAACAGTAGCGCATTTTGTACTTAATTAATAGAAAATTTATATTATAGATTTAAATTTAAAAGCTTTCTTATTTTCTAATTTTATCTTGTTTTTTTTTTTTTTTAGTCTTGTGAAATTGCATTTAAAATATTTGCATTTTTCTCAAATTGATTTATAAATAGAATATACCCGAATATAGAACCTTTTTTATTATATTTGTATTTAAGCTTCTTTTATATATTATATATATATTTTTTAACATTCAATTTTATAAAACTCTCTATATAAGTTAAAAAAATAAGAATTACTATTTTTTAAAAATATCAAGTTGTAACATTTTTTACCACAGAGAAAATTCTAGGGGTTTTTTTAAATTTCTCCAAATTTAAATAAATCTTTTTCGTTTTTAGTATAGTAGTAATTAATGAACTTGTACATATTTCGAATATACATTAAATGAATATTGTTTATGTTAAAATAAATACAACCAATAAAAAATATTAAAAATTTCACTATAGAAAAATATTTTGCAAATATCTTTCTCATCGTTCACATATATACGCAAATATTCACGAATATGCATAAAATTTAATTATATATATTTCAAATCATAAATTTTTTACATTGCATCTATTAAATTTGGTAATGAAGCATCTTGCTTTTAAAAATCAATGATTCTAAACTTTTTTTTTCTTTTGAATGAATTTAAAAATCGGATACTTAGGAACTCAAAATCCCTAATTGGTCTCTTCTCTTGACAGTCGTTCGGCAGTGGTCAGAGGTCACGTCGTCACTTCAATGGGAATGGGTCTGATGGGAGTTCGAGTGAGCACTACAACTCCTCTCGAAGGTTTTACTCTAACAAGAGAAGACGGATGGTTTGATTTGCTTGTTAATGGAGGCGGCGCCGTCACACTTCAATTTGGTCGCAGTCCATTCCGTCCACAAAGTTATATTGTCAATGTTCCTTGGAACGAAGTACGTATTTTGTTTTCATTACTTCTTTGATAATTTTATTAAAAAAATCATTATTTAACTAATTTGGATTTATAAAAATTTTTTAATTTAAGGTGGTTATCATCGATACAGTAGTTTTGGGAACCGGTGATGAAAAACCAATCGCACAACCTCCGCACTCTTGTTCAGCTCATGATTATGATCTCATGAAGCCAGTCGTTTTGGCAACATGGAAACACGGATTTCAGGTAAATACTATATCAAAACATAGTCATTTTTTATTTTTATTTTTTTAATAGATAATTAATTTTATAAGTCACTAATCAATCTTTTATTCTTTAAATTAAAAAAATGGATATTGTGGCAGGCGCGGATCCACTGAGAGGATGATTAGATGATCATCCCTCACTTAATATTATGAGCTTTTTTAGTCATTTTTATCTATTTAAACACTCACTCGCTCATATATCTAGGTACTGTAGTTCCGGATTGACCGAGCTGGAGCTCGTTTTTTTTTTTTTTTTTTTTTGAAAAAATTGGAAAATCTAAAAAGTTACATCAGTTAAGTCTAGTACCGAGGTTTCTAAAAGACGAGATCAAGTGGAATTTGTTTTATATACCAAAATTAATAAATATTTAAAATTTTAAAGAAATCGTTAAAGAGAATTGCGACAAAATTGGAAAAAACTAAAAAAGTTCATTAGTAAAATACTAGTGCTCTAAGCTTCCCAAAGACGAGAGATCAAATGTAGTTTGTTTTGTATACCGCAAATAGTAAATATTTGAAATTTGAAAGAAATCATTAACAAGAATTTTGAGAAAATTAGAAAAAACTAAAAAAGTACACCATTAAAGCATTAGTACTCGAATTTTCTCAAGGATGTGACCTAGCACAATTTCATATTGGTACCGGAAACAGTATATATATTAAAATTTGAAAAAAAAATCGTTAGAACCGTTTTCGAGAACTGATGTGAAATAATAAATTTTTAAATTATTTTTTTCTAGGGAGCCTGTCCAGATAAATCAGCAATATTAGCCGAATCGCAAGTAGTTCAAGAATCTTTACAAATCCCTGGAACCGGCCTCAATCTCGTTTATCATAGTTCTCGAGCAGCTGGATATTTATCTACAATTCAACTGCAACTCACTCCAGACACCATTCCAGCATCCCTCAAACTTATCCATCTACGAATTACCATTGAAGGAATACTTTTTGAAAAGACATTTGAAGCTGATCCTGTTATCAAATTTACTTATGCTTGGAATAGACTCAACGTATATCGGTAACTAAATTTTTTTAATTAAAATGAAAAAAAAAAAAACAAAGAATTATTTAATAATACATATTTTTTTTTATAGACAACGAGTTTATGGCGTTACTACTGCAATGGTTAAAGTAGGCTATGAATATAATGACTGCAAAGACATAATTTGGGATGTGCAAACAACAAAATTAAGTGGCCATGATATGAGTATATCAGAAGTTGGGGGCTGGAATTTGGATATTCATCATCGTTATAATTTCCATGAAGGTAATTAAAATGTCTACATTTTTCTGAATTCTGAATCTAGATCTTTTAGTCTGACTCATGAGAATAATATTATGATATATCGAATTGACACTGCAATTGATCAAGGACAACAATGGTGAGGGGGGCGGGGTATTTGGTACTCAGGATTTTGGAAGGAAAAAAAGATAATAGAATCAAAAAGAAGTGCTGCCAACCCTCCAGCTTTTTCAGACATCTTCTGACTTTACTCCGGCTTTTTTTTTTTAATTTCATAATAAATTCGGAGAAAAAAAGTCGAATGAGATTCGTATTGAAAAAAAAGCTCAAATGAGATTCGAATGCTAGAAAAAAAAAAAAAAAAAAAATCGCATAAAAATAATGGAGTAAATTTGAGTGACGCGAGGAATTTACTAAAAATAGGTCAAATGATATGAATTTTGTATAGAAAATATCTCCGGCATTTTTCATTCGAAATCTTCGGCTTTTTTGGAAATCTTGGTTGGCAGTACTGTCAAAAAGTATTATGTATTTATATATTTTGAATAGAGATAGCCTTTAAATATATTTATTTATTTAAAGTAAAGAGCCCTCCCCAAGCAAATACTGAAATGTCATTTCTGCGATTGATTTATTGAGACTGCAAAATGCTCTCGGTATTCAATTCACACTTGGATTCTTTGTTTGAGGAAAATTTGCAAATTTATTCTCTAAAATTTATATAATAGAATAATAATAGATAAAATAATAGAAAAATAATAATCAAAACAATTGTATAATTTCATTTTTTTAGGAATTCTTCAAAAGGGAGATGGCTCAAACATATACTTGAAACATAAACCGAGAGTGATTTTAACAACAATGGGAGATGGACACCAGCGACCGCTTGATTGTTTTGCGGAGTGTGATGGGCAGGCCTCAAAACAAAGATTACTTGCTCCTGTAGCTCTTGCTGCTGCTCCGGATGGTTCTATTTTTGTCGGCGATTTCAACTTGGTCCGCCGAATTCTAGTCGATGGAACTGTACGGACAGTTGTACGATTAAAGTGAGTTATTTATTTTTTTTATTTATATTTTTATTTGATTCTATTTTAAATTTTCTTTTTTTTTTCTAGTGCAACTCGAGTTTCATATCGTTACCATTTGGCTTTTTCGCCCCTTGATGGTGTTTTATATATATCCGATCCAGAATCTCATCAAATTATTCGAGTTCGAAATGTTGATGACTATAATGAACCTGATAGAAATTGGGAAACAGCAGTCGGTTCTGGAGAACGATGTTTACCAGGTAAGTCATGAGTTTGAAAATAAAAAAATTCAATTTATGAAAATTCGATTTTTTTCTATCATTAAGGGACTTCAGGAGGACACATTAGTCCGTAACACCTGAGGCATTTTAAAGAATTTTTTATGCAGTTTTTTTTAATGATTTAAATTCGTGAGCATTTTACATAATAGAATGCTTTTTTTTTAATTAATATTTTAAATTGTTTTCCCTAAAAGTTGACAATTTATTAAAATAAATATATATTTTTTTTTAAGGTGATGAAGCTCATTGTGGAGATGGAGCTTTAGCTCGTGATGCCAAACTCGCTTATCCTAAAGGTGTGGCAGTTTCTGCTGATAATGTTCTTTATTTCGCCGATGGTACCAACATTCGAATGGTGGATCGTGATGGCATTGTTACAACAGTGATTGGAAATCATATGCATAAATCCCATTGGAAACCAATTCCATGCGAAGGCACACTTAATGTTGAAGAGGTAACATTTTTAAATTGTAATAATAATATTAAAATATATCAATCATTTATAACATTTAAAAAATATTTATAGGTTCATTTGCGTTGGCCAACTGAATTAGCAATTAATCCTTTGGATAATTCGCTGCATATAATAGACGATCATATGGTACTTCAGTTAGCTCCAGATGGAAGGGTCAAAGTCGTGGCTGGACGTCCATTACATTGCAGTTCACCCCCTGGATATGACACTGAACTAGCAACCCATGCGACACTGGTAAATTTTCATAAATATTCTGCAAAATTAAATAAGTAAGAATTTTTATTTAGTAAATTGATTTTTTTAGGTAATGCCCCAAAGTATAGCCTTTGGTCCTGATGGGAATTTATATGTTGCGGAGAGTGATTCTCAAAGAATAAATAGAGTGAGAGTTATAGGGACTGATAGTAAAATATCTCACTATGCTGGCGCTGAAAGTAAATGTAATTGTTTGGATCGAGGATGTGATTGTTTCGAAGAGGATCATTTCTTGGCATCTACTTCGAAATTTAATACAATTTCTTCAGTGACGGTAACACCTGATGGAATTTTACATATTGGAGATCAAGCCAATTATCGGATACGATCCGTGACAGCAAGTATCCCAGATGCGGGAGCCACCCGTGAATATGAGATCTTTTCACCAGATACACAAGAAATTTATATTTTTAATCGATTTGGACAACATGTAGCCACAAGAAACATACTAACAGGCGAAACAAGTTATTTATTCACATACAATGTAAATACCAGTAATGGAAAATTATCAACAGTCACAGATGCAGCAGGGAATAAAGTAAGTTTATATAAATTTTTTTTTTCAGAATTAGAAGGTATTATTGATAAATTATTTGTAATATAATCTGTTTTTAGGTTTTCCTCTTGCGAGATTACTCTAGTCAAGTGAATTTTATTGAAAATACCAAAGGTCAAAAATGCAGTTTGAAAATGTCGAGAATGAAAATGTTGCATGAATTATCAACTCCTGATAATTATAATGTAACATTTGATTATCATGGCCCTACTGGCTTACTTAAAACCAAATTAGATTCTACAGGACGGAGTTATGTATATAATTATGATGAATTCGGTCGACTTACTTCAGCAATTACCCCCACCGGTAAAGTCATTGGACTTTCATTTGATCTGAGTGTCAAAGGAGCTACTGTTAAAGTTACTCAAAATAGTCGTAAACCTGTATCAATGCTTATCAAAGGAGCAAGTGTTGTTACTCGTTTAGGAGAAGCTGAACATAGAACAATTGTCTCCCCTGATGGTGGGGTCACCGATATTCTTCCTTGGGGCCATTCTATCAGCACCGATACAGTTCCTTATGCTCTCTTATCTGATTTGGATCCTGTTCTTGGAGAATCGTTCCCGGTACCAGCAAAACAGAAAACAGAAATTGGTGGAGATCTTGCCAATAGATTTGAATGGCGGTATATATTGCGAAGGGCACAAGGCGCTCCTCGAACTAAAGCAATCGCTCAAGTGGGAAGAAAATTGAGAGTTAATGGAGAAAATCTTCTTACAATGGAATATGATCGAGATACTGGAACTGTTGCTGTTTTTATGGACGATCGAGTAGAATTGCTTAACGTTACTTATGATCGTACAGCAAGACCTGTCAAATGGGGACCAAGGTAAGACTATATTTTAATAATTTGTTATTCTATTTCACACTTTGAAAAATTATTCATATTTTTTTATTTGTTATTCAAGAAATGGAATTTTTGCTGGAGTGGAACTTGAATATGATCGATTTGGAAGATTAAAGAGCTGGAAATGGGGAGAATTAACCGAAAGTTATGGCTTTGACCGTGCTGGACGTTTATCCGAAATAAGATATGGAGATGGATCATCTATGATATACGCTTTTAAAGATATGCTTAGTAGTTTGGTAAGTATTTAGAAAAAAAAATAGATAAAATTACTTTTAAAATTATAAAAAAATTTTATTTAAATTTCATTTTTCAGCCTCTTAAAGTTACCACTCCGCGAGGAAGCGATTATCTTCTTCAATATGATGAAGCAGGAGCTCTTCAATCTTTAACAACACCTCGTGGACATATACATGCTTTTTCGCTTCAAACTTCTTTAGGATTTTTCAAATATCAATACTTCTCTCCAATGAATCGTCATCCCTATGAAATTTTATACAACGATGATGGACAAATACTTGCGAAAGTATATCCGCACCAATCCGGAAAAGTATATATCCTTTTTTAATTCGTTTATTTTTATTAATAAAAGAATTTGATTTTCGGTTTAACTGTTTAAAAATTACAACGTTTCGGTCACTAATTCTGTGGCCTTCAGATAAATTCAGTTAAGATTACAAAGGTCGTTACATCTGTCACAATGTCATTTTTTTTTCTCATTTCACATTCACACAGTCTTTTCGGCAACTTAGACCATTTAAGACTTTGATGTTATCCAAATGGCTTAAATAAAATCGGACTGCCTGGGTTCAAACCCGCGATGTTCGGTGGAAGAAGAGAGGGGAAAGAGGGCACCCCACACCAAAAACACAATAAAAAATTAAAAAAAAAAAAAAAAAAAAAAAAAATTAATTTTTTGGTTTTTAATTTTATTTTAATTTTATTATAATTAAATAAAAAAAAAAGGAAAGGAAAAAAAACAGAAATACCCCACAACAAAACCTAAAAAAAAAAAAAAAAAAAAAAAAAAAACCCCCCCCCCCGACAAATTTGCATTAATCCGCCACTGTGTTCGGTATAGAAGGTAGACACGCTACCAACTACACCAAGCCCAAGGGCGACAATTTCATTTGAATTAATTGAGAAAAAAAAACAAAAAGGCTGCCTCATATTTAAATTAAAGATTAAATAATTTATTATTTTATTTTTCAGGTGGTGTATGTTTATGATCAAGCAGGAAAACTTGAGACGGTTTTGGCTGGACTTTCTTCTACACATTACACTTATCAAGAAACCACAAATCTTGTTAAGACTGTTGATATAGTAGAACCAAACTTTGAACTTAAACAAGACTTTAAATATCATGCAGGAATTCTTAAAGAAGAAAAACTTAAATTCAGTACAAAAAGTGGTCTCGATAATACTCATTATAAATATCAATATGACGGAAATGCCAGAATCTCAGGAATCGATGTTGAAATAAATGGAAAAGAATTACAACAACTTAGATTAAAATATAATCAAAATCTCGGAATTTTAGAATCAGTAACAGATCTTAGAATTTATAGAAATACTTTTAATCGTTCTGTAATGCAAGATACTAGTAAACAATTTTATACAATCACGGATTATGATTCTCATGGTCGAGTTAAAACTGTAATGATTAATATAAAATCATTAGATGTATTCAGAATGGAATTGGAATATGATAAAAGAAATCGTGTTAAAACTCTAAAACTCACCATCGGCCGAAACACGTATACTGATAAAGTTACTTATAATTCTGATGGGCATGTTCTTGAAGTGATTGGAAATAGTAACTGGAAATATGTGTATGATGAAAATGGAAATGTTATTGGAGTTATTGAACAAGGAGAAAAAGTAAGTAAAGAAAAAATATTTTCACAGTAATAATTATTTTGATTTTTATATATACGGGTCATTCTACAAAAATGGGTTAACTTTGGGGTCGAATTTGAAATGCTCATTTTGTAGGATAATAATGATATAAATCTAAATTTGCATTTAAATGTTCACTTTTTGAACCCAGGGGACTGACTTTTTTAGGGTTAAAAAGACAAATATTTTCATTAAATTTTTTTAAATTGCAATATTTATCATGTATGCCCAAAAATTATTAACTTTTTCTATTAACTGATGTTTAAAAAAAGTCAATATGTTTGGTAGTCACTGAATTATTTGCAATTACGCGAAGTTAACCCATTTTTGTAGAATGACCCTACATATTAGTCAGAGGTTTGTTTTTGGTTTCTAGCGACCAAATTTCATTTAATAAGCTACCAATCAATTGTAATACATAAAACAGGGCCTAATTAAGATCCGAAAAAACACTTCAAACAAATATATAAATATATAATTTTTTTTTTTTTTTTTAGATATCACTGGGTTATGATTCCGGCGATCGAGTTGTTCAAGTCGGAGACGTTGAATTTAATTCGTATGACGGACGCGGTTTTGTTGTTCGACGAGGAGAACATAAATATCGTTACAATTCAAGAGCACAACTAGTACATGCATTTGAAAGGGATAAATTCCAAACATCATATTATTATGATGATCGTGGACGTCTTGTTAGTTGGCGAGATGAACGAGGAAATGTTACACAATATCTTTATGCTAATCCAAGCACTCCTGATCTCTTAACTCATGTACATTTTCCAAAAAGTGGGACGACATTCCGATTTTTATATGATGAACATAAAACTCTAATCACAGTTGAAACGACAGAACAACGATTTTATGTAGCTACTGATCAAAATGGATCTCCCCTTGCACTTTTTGATACAAATGGAAATGTAATTAAAGAAATCTGTCGAACGCCATTTGGAAAAATTACAAAAGATTCCAATCCAGATTTTTATTTACCTATTGATTTCCATGGTGGTATTCTCGATCCCAATACTGGGCTTGTTTATCTTAATAAACGACTGTATGATCCGAGTGTTGGACAATGGATGACACCGGCATGGCAACAGCTGGCAAATCAACTCTCTACTCCTACAGATGTGTTCATTTATCGATTTAGCAATAATGATCCAATTAATCGAAATCTTGGCATTAATTATATGACTGGTGAGTGAATATTTATTTTTTTATAATTTTAATTAATGACGATTTGTTTATATAAAATTAATTTTTTCTTTCAGACTTGCCAAGTTGGCTTCGCCTTTATGGCTACGATGTAAGCAATATGTTAGGATCTCTTTATACTGCCAGAATGGTTTATCAACCACATGCAACAGTTACATCACCACAACTCAGTCCTGATCTTGGTGTGATGTCCGGACTTCAGTGTATTGTTGATAAAGTGAATCTTAAATTTAGAGAACTTGGATTTGTTGCTAAACCTTTACTGAAGATGGAACCAAAAACACGAAATTTGCTTCCTCGTGCTAGCATATAGACGTGCCGTCTTCGGAGAAGGTGTCCTAATATCACGAGTGGGGTGGACGTGCTATTGTTAGTGTAGTGGACGGAGTGAATAGTGTAGTTCAAGACGTGGTTACCTCCGTGTTCAATAACTCATTTTTCCTTGATCTACATTTTAGTCTTCATGACCAAGATGTGTTCTATTTTGTCAAAGATAATGCACTTAAAATCCGTGATGATCAAGAAGAATTACATCGATTAGGAGGAATGTTTAATATAACTGCTCACGAAATGACTGAACATGGAGCCAAAGAGCTTCGATTACATAATCCAGATGCAGCAGTTTTTATTCGATATGGATCTGATCCAGATCAAGAGCGACATCGAATAATAAAACATGCTCATAAACGTGCAGTAGAACGAGCATGGGAATTAGAAAAGCAATTAGTCACTGCTGGTTTCCAGGGGAGAGGAGAATGGAGTGATGAAGAAAGAGATGAACTCATGTTACATGGCCGTGTGGACGGCTATGAAGGTGTGGATATACATAGTATCCACAGGTATCCACAACTTGCTGATGACCCTGGCAATGTTGCATTCCGTCGGGATTCAAAACGTAAACGAAGAAAGTCTCCAAGACGGGGGAGACGTCACGATACGTGATCTGTCTAGTCATCACATGCCATCAAAGCCCAATTTTTACCACTTCCACCCAGGCCTACCGAAATGATACTCTGCGAATCGAGTGCTCTATGAACAATTTTGTAATTATTGAGAGAGAGAGATTTAATGAATTTAAAAAAAAACCAACAGGGTAGCCATTACTTAATCTTTAAGAGAGAAATCAATAAAAAGTGCGAAAGATCAACTGTGAACATTTTTTTTATATTTAAAAATTGATCAAGTGAAAAAGCAATTTATTATAAACTGCTATTAACGTGAACTTAATTAAGTTTTATAATAGTGAAGTATATTAGTATATATTGCGTCTAAAGAATTATAATAATAAAAATAATAATGAAAATTGTTCCTCATCGTTGTGGTTTCCGAGAATAGAACAAAGGAACGTTTGTGTCTATGTGATCTCTTTGTTCGAAATTATGAACCGTGTTAATAACAACTAAGAAAATGTAAACAGACACGAAATGAAATAAATATTTATAACTATGTTATATTTTATTCGTAGCATTTATAATTATTTTTTTATAATTTAATATATTAATTGATTTCTCTTTTTATATTCTTCTATCATTATTATTTTTATTATTAAAAAAAAAAAAGATGATTGTGAACTATGAGCCAAGCCAAAAAAAAGCATCAATTGTGACTTTATTTATATATGCATGAGATTTTTGAAATTGTCAATGGTCAAAGTGTTGGGCATTGTGCCTAATTATAAGACAAAATATATTTTTCAATGTGGTTTCTACCTAAACTTTAAAAAAAAATGAAAGCAATATAACTATACATATATAAATATACATAAATTATAAATATTAAACATATTTATACTATATTGTGCAATCTTAATTTGTTTTAGAACTATATAAATATGTATGAATCATAATTTGAAGTGTCGGCTTCAACTTGTATAGATTATAAATAAGCCACAACAAATCCTACCCTGATGTTGTATTTATTTGACCAGTGGTCGTGTATAGCGTA
Source organism: Euborellia annulipes (assembly GCA_023213315.1). NCBI lineage: Eukaryota > Metazoa > Arthropoda > Insecta > Dermaptera > Anisolabididae > Euborellia > Euborellia annulipes. The sequence continues at coordinate 605 of JAKCPI010030011.1, read as the reverse complement.
AAATAATATTAAGATATGAAGTATAAATAATAGTGGTACGTCTTCTGTTTGGGACAAAATTCCACAACTAATTGTACATAGAATGAATTAATAATTAAATACCTACATAAGCATTGTCATCGTTTGTTTTATTATAAAAGTGACTTTTGTTTTAATAATAGAAAAAATCCTTTTTAAATATTTTTTTTTTAAATTAATCAAATTTAATTTAAATATACAAAATAATATTATTTCTTTCAAATTTTTGAAACTATATTTCATATATCATCACTTTATTAAACAAAAGTACTGCCCATTAGCCCGTTCCGTTCCGGGCGAATATTTAGAGAAATTGCTTATTGATTCATATTTCTTATAAATGTTTTAAATTATATATTTTATTGTTTATTTTTTCTTCTGTATATTCATTTGTGTTTTTTGTAAATATATATGAACAGTCCTTTCAAAACCGTTTAGCTTATTTCCACTCTCATTTCTTTTTTTTCGGAATTTGTTTTGAACTTTTTTTTTTTTGCAAATTTCATCTTCCTGTCTCGTTGAATAGTATTCCCTTGACCTTTCTGTTATAAAAAATTTTACTGAGCCACGATCTCTCTCTATATATT
>JAKCPI010030010.1:0-10993 GCA_023213315.1 Euborellia annulipes | reverse complement strand
AACATTCTTGTCTGTGCTATAAATAAATAAATAAACAAACAAACAAACGTACAATGAGGGACAATATTAAGTCCCACCCATGCGTTTTATACTTGTGATTATTTCATTGTTTTTAAAAAAAATATTATATATTTTTTAATGGAAACTTTCATAGTTCAAACCTAGAAAATTTCCAATATAGATTTTTCTTTTTTATAAAAACAATGAAATAATCACAAGTAGAAAAGGCATGGGTAGGACTTAATATTGTCCCTCACTGTACATTGCTCGTTTAATAGTATAAGATAAAATAATCACTCTTTTTTTCTCTAAAAATGAAAAATGGTACAGAAAAAAATAAGGTCCAGAACCAACTCCAAACTTGTAAGCTCAAAAAAAAAATAAATAAATAATTGGGCCTTTAGAGTAGAGTTTCCCAACCTTTTGAAGTTCACGGCACCCTTGGGAATAACATTAAACACCAGGGGCATATTGAAATTTTATGTAAGCCTAATAAGTAACGTATTCCATAACATAATATAGTAAACTTTACTACAGTCACTGAGTCAAAATATATTAATAGTTTTGTTAGGTTAAATATAGGATAATTTTTTTTGTTTATCTCAATATCTCGCGGCACCCTTGGGTGCCGGGGCACTAGCGATTGGGTACCACTGCTTTAGAGGATCAGGAAGAAAACGTGATGGAATTGTAAAGGGCAAAAAAATATTCCCTAATATTTTCACTATGTAAATATGTACGTAGAGACAATATTAAAGTCCCCATCCATGCGTTTTCTACTTGTGATTAGCCTATTATTTTTTACTCAAAGAAAATGAAAATCTCTATTGGAAATTTTCTAGGTTTGAACCATGAAAGTTTACATTAAAAAATATATTTTTTTTTTTAAAACAAATAATCACAAGTAAAAAGAAAAATGGGCGGGACTCAGGGCCGGAATTAGGAGATGTTTTAGGGTGGGGCAAAATTTAATTTTTCGGCCCTTTCTACAAATTTTCTATACAAAATTCATATCATTTTACCTTTTTTTTTTTTAGTAAATCTTTCTTTAATTGCCGCCCCCCTGATATCTACCGCCCGGGGCCTGCGCACCCCCTGCCCCCCCCCTACGTCCGGCCCTGGCGGGCTTCCAATATTATCCCCTCACTGTACTCATTATATCAACAATCCGCTCTGAGCGAAACAATTTATAAAAAGCTTCCATGGTTTCATAGTGTGTGGTGAGGCCTGTCGATGAAGGATTAGCATCCGAATTATAGGTATTAAGAAGCTCACCTAAATTGAATTTTATTTACTGCCTGCGTTTTACCTTCTCTTTAATATTCTTTCACTCTTGCTTTTTTTCTAAATCTTATTTTATATTTATTCTTTAAAGTGTAAAAAGTTACTGTTTACAGCTAAAATTATACAAAAGGAGAGAAGAAATAAGCATTTTTGTTGGTCGCTACCTCTCCTCTCGAAAAATTAAAGATATTCCTCTTTCCCCTGTTCATTGCAACAGAATTTTTAGAGGAAATTAATGTTATATGCTCAACGCCACAATTAAGTCCCCACCTGATAGCTAGAGCCTTAAGAATATGGTTTATAGTGAAATAATTTTAAATTTGAAAAGGTAAAATAGAACCATCTGTGTCAGATTTTACGTTTTACCTTTTCCCGGTCATTAAAATTCACTATACACCATATACTATACTATATACTTAAGGCTCTAGCTATCAGGTGGGGACTTAATTGTGGCGCTCACTGTACATGTTTAAATAATAATAATATTTGATTTTTTTTTTTTTTTTAGTCAAAACAAGTTTTCAAATTTCGAAAAGGGGCTTGTGAGAATTGTGGAGCGCTGACGCATAAAAGAAAAGAATGCATGGAACGTCCGAGAAAAGTAATTATTTTTTTATTAATTTATATACCTATTATCGATCCCGGAGATGTTTCGAGATATTTTTAATGTCTCATCATCTGTCCGAATCGAAATATTGCATAAAGGTAGTCATTATATATGCAGTGAGGGTCAATATTAAGTCCCACCCATGGGTTTTCTACTTGTGATTATTTCATTGTTTTTATAAAAGAAAATTAGAATCTTTATTAGACATTTTCTAGGTTTGAACCATGAAAATTTCCATTAAAAAATATATAATATTTTTTTTAAAAACAAAGAAATAATCACAAGTAGAAATGCATGGGTGGGACTTAATATTGTCCCTCACTGTACATATGAATTGTTTATAATGAAAACGTCTCGAAGTGTCCATGGGAGAAAAAAATTCTCAATTTAAAGGCTTTTCATTTGCCCTCGTTCTATTCAAGTGTTTATATTATATTTTTTTAATCAAAATATAATTTCTTCTTATTTAGGTTGGTGCAAAATATACAGGCGCTTTAATTGCACCCGATGAATTTATTGTGCCTGATTTAGATCTGGATTTTGACGGGAAACGTGATCGTTGGGCTGGATATGATCCTGGTGAACATAAACATATAATTGAAGAATATGCCAAAGTGGAAGAAGCAAAACATCAACTGAGAGCAAATAAATTAAATAATGAAGATTCTGCACAGGTATTTATGACTACTAATTAGACTAAAAAGGGTAAAAGAGAGAAAACAAAACCTTTCTTTTAAATAATGATTGATTTTGATGACTTGATGAATATTTTCAAAGTCAATTAAAGGGTAAAAAAAATAAAGAAAGCGCGATTTCGAAGGCCTAATGCCATGGATGCGCTGTTTATATATATATTAGGGTGTAACGAAAAGAAAAACTTTTAAAAGTATGGTTTAAAAATTGAAGTTTTTGGTTAGAAAATATGAAAAAAATTGAAAAATAATTTTTTTTAGAGGGCGCGCGGAGCCTTTGAAAATGACATTTTAGACCCCTTTTTCATCTTTCGAGCCAAAACTTTCGATGTGGCGGGCAGAAAAATTTGATTTTCCGGATATATTGGGGGTAATTTTATTATCTTTAAGTGTATGGTACAGATATAAGTGAAACTTGCATAACTATATATAGCTATATAATATTCAAAAAAGGGCTGTAAATGGCATTTTTGACATATTGATGCGTTCCGTTATATCGCAAGTTTTACGTATATCTGTACCATACACTTGAAGATAATAAAATTACCCACAATATATCCGAAAATCAAATTTTTCTGCCCGCCACATTGAGAAAAAATTTTTTTTCATGTTTTCTAACCAAAAACTTCAATTTTAGACCATACTTTTAACAAGTTTTTCTTTTCGGTACACCCTAATATAAATCGATCATTTGCTGCAAGAGTGTCCTAACTCAAAATTTCTATTTTTTCAGGAGATCAAAAAAACAAAATAAAATTGTAACACATTTATATAGAAATTCGAATTAAAAATGATAGCTATTCAAATTAATTCTAATTTATATTACTTGGCACGCCACATCCTTTTGTATATTTAATTCTTTATTATTGAGAATATAAATGGTACCCCTTCCCCAAACCTCTTTTTTTATATGAAATGTTACGTTTTTGAAGACAACAAAGAAATTATTAAAAAATTTGCGTTTCAAAAAAATTAGATATTTTGCTACGAGTATGAAAAGTTCAGACATGTCCCTCAGTCAGATAAAAGAGCTTTTTTTACTTGTTCTTACTGTGCCAATAAGTCAATAAGAGCGATTTGTGAATTATAACCATATTGCAGCAAATGAGCGATATATATATAAATGTTCTGGAAGGTTTCCTTCCCTCATCCCACGTGACTTAATCCGAGAAAACTTATCTTCGCACATATATATATAGATAGAAATACTTTAATTTATTAATTTTCTTTTATTAGGCTGAAGAAGATGATCATGAGGATGAGGATAAATATGTCGATGAAGTAGACATGCCCGGAACAAAGGTCGACAGCAAACAGCGAATTACCGTAAGAAATTTAAGAATCCGTGAAGACACCGCAAAATATTTGCGAAATCTTGATCCAAATTCAGCATATTATGATCCCAAAACCCGTTCAATGAGGGATAATCCTCATGCAGGTTTAGCAGAGTAAGTTTTTTTTTCTTATTCAGTATGTTTATAAGGGTGGGCCGAAAAAACTCATTTTTTTTCTTTTGGAAGTTGTAATAGCGCGGAAAGGTTGAGAATTATATAGACAAAACAAAGGAAAAAAAATTATCAAAATCGGTTGACATCTTCCGGTGGCGCATAGGCCCTAAAATTTGACAAAATATGAAAAAAACTTAATTTTTGCAATTATTTTTTTAATTTTTGAATAAAACACATTGTTCTTATGTTCAAAAAAATACTGTAACTATTACGTTAAAAAAATATATTAAAGATATAAAAAAACTCGTAAAAATGTAACTTTTTCATTATTTTGGCAAATTTTGGTGCTATGCGTGACCGTAAGGTGTCGAATGATCTAAACCAAATTAAAACATAATGTTTTTAGGCTCTTTTTGAAGACGTTTCAAACTATTACATTACGAAAACATCTAATTCAAAAATTAAAAAAATAATCGCAAAAATGAAGTTTTTTTTCATATTTTGTCAAACTTTAGGGCCTATGCGCGACCGGAAGATGTCAACCGATGTCAATGATTTTTTGTCTATATAATTCGCAACTTTTTCACGCTATTACAACTTGGAAATAAAAAAAATGAGTTTTTTCGGCACACCCTAATGTTCATTATAAGCCCAATATAATATTATCAAATTTTATTTTTATTTCCAGTACCGACTATAAAGGAGAGAATTTTAATCGTTTTACGGGAGACACTCAAAAGCACGCAGTGGCTCAATTATTTGCTTGGGAGGCATACGAAAAGGGTGTCGACGTTCATCTGCTTGCTGAGCCCACAAAACTTGAGCTTTTACATAAAGAATTTGATAAGAAAAAGATCAATTTAAAAGTACTATTCACGATAGCATTATTGAACGTTATGGCGGCGATGAACATCTTCAAGCACCTCCGAAAGCCCTTCTCTTGGCACAAACCGAACATTATATAGAATATTCACGATCAGGGAAGATTGTCAAGGGAGAAGAGAAGCCAATCATCAGATCGAAATACGAGGAAGATATCTACCCTCAAAATCACAAATCCGTGTTTGGCTCTTATTGGCGGAATGGACAATGGGGCTATAAATGTTGCCATTCCTTCGTAAAAAACTCCTATTGCACTGGAGAATCAGGCAAAATGGCTTTGATGGCTCCACCAGCACTCGAGCCATCGACATCGAAAGCATTTAAGAAACCACTCAAACCACAGACGTCATCCGCTCCGTCTTCTTCCTCTTCATCATCATCCTCTTCAGAGGAGGAAGAAGAAGAAGAAGAAGATGAAGAAACTAAAAAACAAGAGAAAAGAAAACAGAAAAAACGAGAGAAACGTTTGAAAAAGAAAGAAAAAGTGAGAAAACAAAAGGAAGAGGATAAACTGAAAACGGCTTTGAAACAAGAAGAATTAAATCAAAAAGAAGCAGATCGTCTTTTAGCAATGAATGAACGCAAACGGCCCTATAATAGTATGTTTGAAGTGAAAAAACCAACAGATGAAGAAATGGAGGCGTATTATATGAAGAAGAGTAGAGCCGAAGATCCAATGAAGGATTTCCTTTAAAATAAGATTTTCCTCTTGTGTTTATTATGTAAATATTAATGTAATGCTGTTTATATTGGAGCGCGTTTTGTTGTCAAAAATTAACTTTTCATTTACTTATAAAAATATTCTTCTCTGTTCAATTGATGGAAATGCGTGTCGAAAATCATATTCATATTGGTCATATTATGCTTTACCACTACGAGAAAGGATGGAAGACAGCACAGTCATTTCGCGATATCAACAAACCTTTTTGGCGAAAAACAATGTGGTTTTCCCGCATCAAGTCTGCGGGAAAACCACATTGTTTTTCGCGTATTGTTCCTTCGCCAAAAAGGTCGTTGAGATCGCGAAATGACTGTGCTGTCTTCCAACCTTTCTCGTAGTGGTAAAGCATAATATGACCAATATGAATATGGATTTTCGACACGCATTTTCATCAATTAAACAGGGAAGAATATTTTTCTAAAAAAGAAAGTAAATGAAAAGTTAATTTTTGACAACAAAACGCGCTCCAATATAATTGGCGGATAATTAATCAATAATATAATGTATTTAATTTAAATGAATCAGATTTAATCTTATCATACCTTTTGAAATGTTTATTTATATTTTTTGATTGAAAGAGGAAGAAAGGATCTGTAGCATGTGGCCCAAGAACTGCCAACCCAACCCTACTACCCCTACTTACAATGTAAAAAGCCATGGGACACATATAAGAACCAAGCGAAGAGAAACGTTTAAGCCCCGACTGTATTTGAATATGTAAATATCCATCAAAATCTCGACATCGAATTTTTGACATGATCGCAATACTTTCTATCTCTATATATTTCATATATAGGGTAAGAGAAAGTAATAAAAATTAGAGACTAAATTGTTAATTCATGATAACAATCTGATCCAATTTTTCTTTTTTTTAATAGTCTTTTAAACCGACCTTATTATCTCTGTTCTTAATAGCTCCACAGAGCCTTTTAGAAAAATTTCCACACTCTTCAACAAAAATTTATTAAGAATTGTAAACATTGTACATGTGCATTCTGTATATAAAATATAAAAAGAATAAAAATATATATATGTGAGTTTCACGAGGGTAAAAAAGTAATAACACAAATTTAAATATGTGTTATTACTTTTTTACCCTCGTGAAACTCACATAAATACAACCTTAGTCCAAAATGTTTCACTTGAAACCCACACCGCAATCCTTAAATTTAAATATATATATCTAATTCTTTTTTTATTCTTTGTTAAAAACCTGGGAAAATGGGGATTAAAAACGTATGAAATTTTATCATTTTCCAATTTAAAAGTGTAACTTAAGAAAGTTTGGGAATTTTATAAAAATTCACAGATATAAAGATTAAGCGAAGGGTTAACAAGCAAGGAGTATTCGGCATGGTAAAAAAGAAAACTTCCCCTAAACCTCTGAAATGAATTTATTGGTGATTTCTAGTTTAATTTGCGTAACTAAGCGCGTATTGTTGAGACAATCTCGGATGAGAATCGAAGACTTCTTTCCCCTGGCTACGGGCCGGATTGCACCTCTCACAGTCATTTGTGTCAACCCAAAATCATTGATAATAATTAATTTTTTAATAATGATTGTTCCAGACGCGCTAGTATGCCCTTTTTGTTTGCAATATCTATTCATTTTAATTGGGTTTATTCTCTATAAATCTTTTCCCTGGTTGTGTGGGTTGCACCATCGTAAAGTTAGGAACAGAATTTCATTTAGACTTCTATCTGTCTCCTTTTAAATTTAAATGTACTTTTTAGAAATAACATAATTTAAATAAATAATTTTATGATAATTTTTCTTCATGTGACATATTAACTCCCAAAACATTTTTTTTATTATCTTTCATATATAAACAGACCTAACCTAAAATGTCAGAATCATACGGTATGTATACTGTATATATAAACCTATATCGAAATTTTAAAGAATTCTTCATCAACTAATTATTATAATTTATATTTACAGATTTCCTATTTAAATTTTTAGTGATTGGAAGTGCCGGATCAGGAAAATCTTGCCTTCTTCATCAATTTATTGAAAGCAAATGTATTTCGTAATTATCATTTTCATATTTTTTATATTTAAGCTTCAACTTTTTTTTTTTTTTTAATTTTAGTTAAAAATGATACCAGTCATACTATTGGTGTGGAATTTGGGTCAAAAATTGTTAATGTTGGTGGAAAATCTGTCAAATTACAAATATGGGACACTGCGGGTCAAGAAAGGTTCAGGTAATATTTAAAATATTTATCGTTTAATAGGTATATTATTATTATATTAAAGTGTTCATTCCTTAAATGTAATTAGAATCATAAATTAACAACAAATTGATCTAATGACTTAAAAAAACACACTCTTAATAAAAATAATATCATAAGCGTACCCAGAAATTTGAAGAGTGTTCAGGATATATTGAGTCATTCTACAAAAATGGGTGAACTTTGGGGTCGAATTTGAAATGCACAATTTGTAACTTTGATTTCAATTGTTTGTAATGATTTTGATAGACAATTACATCTATGCAATCATGAGTGTCAGATCTGACACGTTGTGGTTACTCTGAGGAGTAACTTTCATGGGAATAATACTGAGGTGGGTTCCCGTTTCCTTCCTCAGGAGGAGGCATCTCAAATAGAGTTGGATAATTTATTGCCATTAGGTGGATTTGAACTCGAGTTGTCTCCAACTCAGAATTATAAGCTTAACTGCTTTATCCCCCGAGGCTAATCGCCTCCTCATAGACAATAAGTTAATTTTATTGTATCCCTATATTAACACTCAGATTTTTTTTTTATATTGACATTAATATAAAACTCATCAGCCTCTTAGCTTTACGGTTGAAAAACTTTCAGGGGACTGACGTTTTTGAAATAAAACACAAAAAATCTGCTAGTGGAAGGAGTGATATGGAATACTTTTTTTTTTCTTTTATATTTTAAGTATAAGAATAAAAAGACAGCAAATTCACTATATTGTTGAAATAATTATTAATAAATTTACAAAATATTACTTAGCAAGGTACTGACGAATCGAATGTTTAAATGCTGATTTTCGACACAAAAATAACAATAAAAGTATATAAAAGGTGGTATTTGGGCACCAATGCCATCTTTACACCCTAAACCTAAATATAAATTATTATTATTTTTTTTTAAACACACACTTTTTCCCATTCACACTCACACACACATACACACAGTCTTTTCGGCACTTAGGCCATATAAGACTTTATACGATAACCGTTATTATGAATATATATATATATATGTTCTGGAAGGTTTCCACACCGGATGTATGCAAAGATAAGTCTTATCGGGTAAGTCGCGTGAAGATGCTGTAGATTTATTTAAAATCAAAATTTATGACTTAACAACGCTTAATAAAGTATCTTAGATTATATCGATATGGATAATAATGATATAAATCTAATAGTTTAAAATAAATTTGCATTTAAATGTTCACTTTTTGAGCAGGTACATGCCAGGGGACTGACATTTTAGGGTTAAAAAGACGAGTATTTTCATTAAATTTTTATTAATTTCAATATTTATCAAGTATGCCTAAAAATTATTAACTTTTTCTATTAACCGATGTTTAAAAAATGTCAATATGTTTGGTAGTCACTGAATTATTTGCAATTACGCGAAGTTAAGCCATTTTTGTAGAATGACCCATATATAATATTCCCTTTTCCCTAGGTAGATATATAAAAAGGTGGCAGCCTTGTGACTTAATTTCTACTTAATAGTATCTTAAAATCATTCATCTAATCGAAGCTAACTGAATGTTTTCTAGATCGGTGACACGAAGTTACTATAGAGGAGCAGCAGGCGCTCTTTTGGTCTACGACATCTCAAGCAGAGCCTCTTTCAATTCTCTAACTAATTGGCTAAATGACGCTTGGACCCTCGCCAGTCCCAATATCGTGATCTTGCTTGTCGGCAATAAAAAGGACCTGGATGCCCAAAGAGAGGTCACCTTCCTAGAAGCGAGTCAATTCGCACAAGTCAACGGTATCTATTCACTTCTTTATTGATTGAGACCTGATTATATATATAAAAAATTAATTGATTATATGTCCTACAGTAAATGACAAAGTTGCTCTGTTCAAATTTCTGAAAATAGGGATATTAGTTTTTTGGGCCGATAGATATAGAAAACACATTCAAGTATTCAATAAAATTTTAAATAAAAAATTTAAATGTCAATTTGATTCCAAATTTCTGTAAACACACTAGTTTTTGGGCCGACCCCGCACCGCGGGAATAATAAAGGCGAAGAAAGAAGAAGAAGATTTATGATATTAATGTTGAGAAAAGTAGATTTATAGCTGGATAAAATTATTGAGAAACAGGATGAATAAAGAAGAGCAGCTAGTATTTGTTTCATTTATTTAAGGCCCATTAAACTTAGACCGAAACGTCAGCTTAATGGACATTAAATAAATGAAACAAAACTAGCTGCTCTTCTTTATTCATCCTGTTTCTCAATTATGATATTAATATTAACGTATAATTTGGATTAATTTTCAATTTTCAGATTTAATGTTCCTGGAGACAAGTGCTAAAACTGGCGAAAATGTAGAAGAAGCATTTTTAAAATGTTCTAAAAGTATTTTAGCGAAAATAGAAACAGGTAAAAATTTAATTATAACTTTTTCACCAATCTTATTTCTTTAAATAATCAAATCCCTCTTAATATAATCTTGTAAATTCGTTAATAATTCCACAGTTTGACTATTGATGCCTTTAAATAGCCAGGACCGGATCTAGGGGGGGGGGCAGTGGGTGCGTGTGTCCCGGGCGGCAGATATCAGGGTGCGGCAATTAAAGAAAGATTTACTAAAAAAAAGGTAAAATGATATGAATTTTGTATAGAAAATTTTAAGGATGGGGCGGCAAATTAAATTTTGCCCCCCCCCCCCCCCCCCCCAAAAAAAAAATCTCCTAGTTCCGGCCCTGTAATAGCTCAGCTCTAAATCTAATTAAGAATTTATGAGTGGAAATTAAATCTAAACTTGATTTATAATAGAAAAATGAAATATCTGATAATATATGATATAATTTTGATTGAGACAGGAGCGTGGATTAAAGGGCGGGGGGAGCGCCCCCCCTCGCCCCCCCCCCTTTAATCCGCTCCTGTCTCAATCAAAATTATATCATATATTATCAGATATTTCATTTTTCTATTATATATATACCAGAATTTCAGATTTCAGAATTCAGATTTAATAAAAGTTTGGATGTTATTAAAGGAGATTTAAGAGGTGATTTAATTTTTTGAAAAAATAAAATATCCTTTTTTTTAGGTGAATTGGATCCTGATAGAATTGGATCTGGAATACAATATGGTGATACAAATACAAGAAGACTGCATGGGAAT
>JAKCPI010030009.1:0-18052 GCA_023213315.1 Euborellia annulipes | reverse complement strand
CATAGGAAAAACAGGAGAAATGGTTGCTATGGTAACAAAAATATAAATATTTTCCCATACTTATAAATTTTACATCTGAATTCATATGTTCCGTCCTGTCGGGAACTAAATATATGTCGACACAAAAAATCTGGTGTGACAAGCACAGAACACAACTTTCGATTACCGAAGGTAAGAGAATGTTGTGTGCTGTGCGCCAGTCACACTAGATTTTTTTTTAATAAGTAGTTATATTTGTTTGTAAATTTTCCATAAATGTCTTTAAAAGGATTTTTCAAATGCACATAAATTTACGTTTTAGTAGAGAGACCATTTATTCAAGTGTTAAATTTTATTGAAAAATTCTTTTTTTTTTTTCTTTATTGGAGAAATACTTTCCAGGGGTGTGTCTCCATTTGATTAATTTACATTTGTTTATTGCTTGCTTTGTCTTGCCATTTAATATAATCCGTCTTGTCTAATCCTAATGCGTGTCTTTTCACGGTTCCATAGACAGCAGACAGACAGACAGACAGACAGACACTTGGTCATCCAGCCCTTGCCCTTGGCTAATTAAACGACCAACAAGGTGGGGGGAGGTTTGAGGCCTCACAAGGCAGGGAGATTTCGATTAATAGCGAATAAACACACCACTATTAATCTTAACTATCGCACCCCTCTTTAAATAAATCGTCCCGAAGGATAACCCATCAATAAAGACTTTAGACTAATAAATTTGATCGACTTAAAACAAAAAAAACTACATTAATTTCCCTTTAGAACATGCTCTGTTGGTTAGCTAATCAATTTTCTTTCTATTTTGTACTTGGGGTTGTGTTTTTGGGGAATCTAATCATGATTCGTCAAAATTTCTCGAATAATTAATTCAAACATAGAGTTTTCAAAAATTTTCATGTAAAAAGAGAAAAAATTTACTTTTATTTATACTAGAGAAGCTATAGAAATAAAATTATTTGCTTTTTGGATTCAATTAAAAAACTCCAACATCCTAAAGGACTTCAGGGCTATAGAAAAATATATACACGAATAGTAATGTCTTGTTAACTCCAATTGGACACAAACTTTTATTGTAACGAAATTTATTTGAAAAATTGGTCCTCCAAAACGTCGACTAACTGGAGTATTTTGATTAAGGCTTTTAATTATTTTCAGAAAGAATTTTATTTTATTCATATTACAATAAACATCGTCAGGTTATCCTAAATTAAATTTAATATTGAAAAGCTGATTAAATTTGTGATATTTCAAATCCTTATCGAAAGCTGCTGACTTAGGCTCTAATTCACATAAACCTACTAATTGCCAAATAATAAGAAAAAGTAAAAAAATATATACCTAATGATGGATTTCGCAAAATATTTAAAATATATTCTTATTAAAGACAGAGAAGTATATAAAATTTACTATAGGAAAAGCTTAGGAAATTGGTCAGATCTGTTAAAATAATTTTCGAAAAGAAGACTTTTTTAATTTATTCAGTTTTCGAAGTGCTAAGTCTAGTCTAATCGAGAGTCATCTTTTACTTGTACCCCGGCTACGTGATTGCGAGGGATTGCTGGGCTTCCAGTGGCGTCATTTCAACTTTTCCTTGGGGGGGGAGGGAAGCAAACTTTTATCTCAAATTTGGCCAAAAGATGTTGATGTTGATAAGAGAAGTGGCTGTTCAACGATTAGAATGAAAGACCGAATAGACCGAAACGTCCTCTGAATTGAGATTTTTATACGATATAGGCTCTCCTTTTGGTTGACATCCTCACTTCTTGTCTATTATTTGGCCAAAAGATATTTAATTCATGGATGGAATTATGGGTAGGAGCAGCCAATAAATAGACTCTGTATGCAGGTTCATTCACCGGAGACGTTTCGGTTTCCTTTTATTTAAGAACCATCTTCAGTCCCTAAATTGGAATATAATTGCACTGTGCTAGTGTTAGCATTTGGCATATACATTGTTGTTTCGTCATCTAAATATTACAAATGTAGGTTTATATTCCCGGGTCAAAAATATTTTACGATGGTTAGACTGGTGAGTATCATATATCAATAAATGTTTTTATTGATATATGATATATACTCTGTGCAATTCTATTCCAATCTAAGGACTGAAGATGGTTCTTAAATAAAAGGAACCGAAATGTCTCTGGTGTCTACAGAGTCTATTTATTGGCTGGTCCCCCATAATTATCCATTTATACATCTTACAGCCACTACTCCCAAGATATTTAAATAATTAATTTTTTACAGTTTATATACCCGTAGATATATTTTGAAATATTGGGTTTCTGACCCCTTAACTCAACAGAGCGGAGGATGCAGTGTTTCGTAAAGCTTTGGGAACCATGAATCGTACTTCCATAAAGAATAGAAATTTAAAATTTTTTTCCTAAAATTTAAAGCCAATGCATTAAATTTTCACATTAATTTTGGTAATAAATGGGCCAAGAATTGGTCTAATGAAGATAATAAATAAAAAAAGAATTAATTAGGAAATCGGATGAGGAGAAAGCTTGTCTACAGACTAGAAATAACCAAATCGTGTTCTGAAGTCCTTAACTAGTAGTTATCAGAAAGGGTGTTTACAATACCTTTATTTTTTTACAAGTCGGTCGTTAATAAATAATTCCGATTCATTAAGGGAAAATTGTTAGAATAGGCTACATTATAAACCTCGACTTCTATAAATAGTAATTATGAGGGAGGTGGCTGATTCAGGTGTAAGTGCAAATAATATTATTATCTTAAACGATTTATTGGGTGGTATTTTACTATTTTATAGTGCGTTATTTGAATTGTAACACCTATCTCAAATAAGCCCCATAAACTAGTGTTTTAATAAAAAATTTTAATGAAGAATAAATTCAAAGGGGTTATTGAACATGACATGCTAATTTGTCAGTTAGCTCTGTAATTCGCCAAAAATTGATGAATGTCACATGGGGGCAAAAACCAATATGAAATTAACGTTAATAAAAATAGAAATTAAAGTCACCTTTGGGGGCTTTTCAAGTAGGACTATTACGTAAGCAAATTTTTGCCGCTTTTTTAATAACATAATAATAATAATAATCCGCACCTATTTCTATTTTCAACAAGAAAAAGAAATTGTTAAAAAAAATTAATCACATCTACTCATTGTATATAATTGATTTAGATTTGTTAAAAGTTGTAATTTACCGACCATCCGTCTCAGGCGAAGAAGCTGCAAAGTCAATTCAATTTGATAAAAATTCTCGTCTGAATCAGCATATGAATTTCAAATTTTTTTTTATATAGTCTAACATAATTTATTTAGAAATATCAAACGTACGTCAGTGTCAAATTCTTGTTAGTCTCGCAGCAAGAAAATTTATTTCATTTGAATTGAAATAAATAGGAGCAGGATTTAAATGGCCCCAGATGCCGAAAAGATCTTAAATTTAAAAAATAAATTCTTATATCCAAGAAAGCAGAATATCATCCAACTCTTGAAGGTTTACTATGAAATTAGCAGGTTGTACACTAGCAGTTATTATAATAATTAGAACCAATTATTTTTCGGAAATTTTATTTGCTGACATCTAATTGCAATACACAGTTTTGGTCATTCAAGGTGACTATCATTAGGCCTGGAATATATAAAAGTTTTTAACATAGGACAATACATAATTCTTTTTTAAAAATTAAGAATTTGTTTTTATAAAGTAAATTATCATTACTATACCCCTATATATAGTAAAGCGCTATTATTAAAACATACTTTATAGTAACAAATTTTATATTAAAAAAAAAAGAATAATGTATTGTCCTATTATTAAAATTTATTTATATATTTCAGGCTTGGTGATGGTCGAATTGAATGGCCGAAACTGTGTATTGCAATCAGTCGTTGGCGAATACCATGTCTGAAAAATAATTGGTTCTAATTATTAGGCTATAAAAACTGCACGTACAACCAGCAAATTTCATAGTAAGCCTTCAAGAATTGGATGAACTAATATTTCGAATATTTGAGAAAAAAAAGAAGCAGCCGTGAATTTAATTATTTATCTTTTGAGATTAGAAATTAGATTTAAAAATTTCAACGATATAGAACATTTTTTAGGAATGTAAAAAATCTATCACATGACAAAAAGAGAAGAAAGAGGTGTCCAAAAGGTAGAGATAAATGGAGATCCATTTGAGGCGCAAATGGAGCATGCGACCCTTCGCCAAGCTTCTGCAAGGGCCTCTTAAGAAGACATTTATTCAGGGTTGCCCTGTGGCGAGTGGTTTGTTTAACATCGACTAGTGTGGAGGGGGAAAGTTGCAAAACAAATATCATCATCATTGTATGTAAAATTGATTGATATGTGAAGGGACGCTGTCGTGACTGTTCAATAAAATTAATATTACTGATTAAGAATTAGAAAAAAAAAGTAAAAATCTGGTGTGACTCTCTCTTACCGAGAGTTGTGTTCTGTGCTTGTCACACCAGATTTTTTGTGTCGACATAAGATTAGTTTCCAACAGTACGTTATATTAGAATTCAAGATGTAAAATTATATATATGGAAAAATATTTATATTTCGTTGCTATGGCAACTATTTCTCCTATCTTTCCTATGAAGTGCAAGATTATAGTGTGGTTCAAAAGATTTCAATGGCAAAATGAGAATATACATTTTATAGAGTATCTAAAAAATAATTGATTTTTGAATTTTAATCAAAATCGTGGGAGCGAATTTTGAGAAAATCGAAAAAAAACTGAAAAACTACATCAGTAAAATACTAGTACTCTTTGACCGATTTTATTCAAAAGCTTCGTGTCACGGTCCAGGGGGGTACCTAACATAAATATAAAATTTCAACCTCCTAGCTCTTTCCGTTCTTGAGATATTTTGTTCACAGACAGACAGACCCATGTTGCGAAAACCACTTTTTTGAATTCAGGGGGCCTCAAAACGTGTATATCCATCAAAATCTCGAATTTTTGATATGAATCCAATACTTTTCTATAGTCTCTATTCTATATATTACATAAGGCATATACATAGGCAAGAGAAAGTAAAAATTTAAACTATAGGCCTACAGTATATAAAGATACTATAGATCCAGGGGGGGAAGCGGGCCACCCCCCCCCCCCCAAAAAAAAAAAAAAAAAAAAAAAAAAAAATAAAAAAAAAAAAAAAAAAAAAAAAAACACCCACCAACAATACACACCCTCCCCCCCGGAAAGAAAGATTAAAAAATAAAAAGATGTATAAATTTTTAAAATAAAAAAAAAATTTTTTTTTTTTTATTGGAGAGGAATTTCCCCCCCCCCAAAAAAACCCCCCCCCCCCCGCAAAAATCCTGCGGACGCCCTTGCTATAGATGTGTGTTTCCCTTTAAACTAGGCCACCAGACTCTCTGCTACCCGTATAGGCTGGAGATCCTGGCTTCATGTGACATTTTATCCACCAAAAATTAAACATACAAAAATTGTCAAATATACTTATGACTAGTTAAGGTATTCATTGAATAATTCCAATATATGGATCTCGAAAATTATTTAATATTTGACAACATAAATAAATGATTATCTTTCTTTAGTGTGTTAGTCATTTCGGTGGTCTACCACACATATCCTTTTTCTAAACGCAACAACTCCTGGAGGCAGGCAAGATCTTCAACCGAAAACGAATTTCTACCACAAGGTTTCGGCTGGTTTTTGGCCGAAACCAGGATCTTTGGCAGAAACCGTAACCGAAACCGAAACTTCGGACGGTTCCTAGTTTTAAATAATTGAAATTCATGATTATAAAAAATTTAATTCTCCCATTTTGATCAGATAAAATAAAAATATTCGGTTTAAAAAGATTATTCCCGTTTCCATTTTAATGGAATAGTTTGATAATTTCACTTTCCGTCTTTTCACCATTTACGAATTCCAATTCTTGATTTTTTTTTCTCCCCCTCTACTTTATAACAAAAGTGACGAAGAAAATTTAAAACTTTGAATCGTCAAAAAATAAAAACTTAGACAAGTGAACTTAATGATCACTCAAACGTAAGAATATATTTTCAAGGGGAAAAAATCTCAGTCAGTTGAATAAAGTCAGCAAACATTATAACCAAACCTAAATATCTATATACAAAGTTGAAGGAGAACTAACTGTAGGTTGTGCCTTTTTTTGTTCCCTCTAAACTTATTACATATTCGTAAAGTAATATAGATTTAATGCCAATGGTTTCGCCATTATTCGCAAAAGGAGGGAAGGACAGACGGCGCCAGGCGTTCGTCTCTAGTTAAAAGACGACATGTCCGAATTTGCATAATGGGCCATTAATTGGTCAAGATCAATAACAGGAGGGATGAAAAATAATATTATTAAATAGGGAATTAATTATCCTTGATGAAAAACTCAAAAATTGCTTAAATAGATGAGATGATATTCAGGAAAAAAAAAATTTAACAAAATTGTTTTATATTTTTAGAATCAAAAACTTCTTATGTGATGCTCCAGAGCCCCTATGGAGTTTTGACATCCCACGAGTTTTAAAGATAAAAAAAAATATCTCTCAACCGGGATCCCTCTTAAAATTAGATACCCTTTTCAACAAATGGCAAAAAATGTTCAAAGTTTATTAAAATTATTTTTTATTTAATTTTCATTATATATCTTCCTAATTTATATTTGTATAATAAGTTGTGGCCGTTATACAGGGGGAGTGGGGCAGCAAATTAAAAAAAGGTTTTATAAATGGCCTCGAGTGATGATAAAGACTTTACGTTGCTGGTACAAGTAATTTTTCAGTAGAACTTCTCACCAATGTAATTTAGACATCTAATTCCTATATATTCTTTTTACATTGGCTACTAATTGATAGGCTATAGAAAAAGAAGGATGGAGTTTAAATGTACTCAGATGAAGAAAGAGACAAAAAAATATCCACACTTATCCATTAAAACATTATATGGACCCTGTTACGCATTAGTGTGTCAAGCGCCAAAAAAAAATTAAAAATTGAGTTAAATCCTAAAAAAATTTATATTTAATGTTACTTGCACAATTGACAAAAAAAAATGATATATAATCTAATCAAAACAATGCAAATCAGAAAAATGTTAATGTTATACAAGGAAGGAAGCAGGAGCAGCCAAAAATTAAAGCCTCCGATTTTATTACAATTAATGAGACGTTTCGAGAAAACTTTATTTCCTCATCATCAGTCTTTCAAATTGTATCTGTCCCGGAGTTGTCACTGAATAAGTCAATAAATAACACACCCATAAAGAAAATACATAATAAATGTATTGTGCCCTTTTAACAACTCCGGGACAGATACAATTTGAAAGACTGATGATGAGAAAATAAAGTTTTCTCGAAACGTCTCATTAATTGTAATAAAATCGGAGGCTTTAATTTTTGGCTGCTCCTGCTTCCTTCCTTGTATGTAAATCAACAGTCACGTACTTCATTGGTAATTTTAATGTTAATTTTCTCAAATCTTGGTAGCTGGCGCTTGACACACTAATGCGTAACAGAGTCCATATAGCATAATAATTTGAATGGTAAGAGAATTTCTACTTTTATTTTTTTTTAATTTATTAAGGACTTTTTCGCTAACGGAAGCCACTTAGACCCCGTCTCAATTTATTTGTAGCCAATTAACTTGAAAAAAATTGTCACATGGGAGGGATGCGAACCCGCGACAGAAGGCCAGCACGCTAACCCCTACACCAAGGCTCGAGGGCAGAATTTCTACTTAATAACTTAATAAGATAAAATACTAAGCTTAATCAATGTGAATGCAATTCCTATCACGTGACTCTTCTACTATACGATAATAATTCTTGAATATATTAATAAAATTGAAAAATCGTAATTTTTGATACAACAGTTAGAGTAGCAGAACTTTTTGGTTGTCTAATCTCACGGTTCGACTCTGTACCCTGGACGCTAGTAAGGAACTTTAATAGTTTAGTCCTGCCAGTTACACAACCAATTTATTTGATAGCGATTAAAATTCCTTAAATTAAATTATATTTTCATTAACAAAAAAATATTGTTCTATTATCTCACCTGATTGGATTCTCATCCACTACATCTGATATCTTATTAAATGACGTCAACGTCTATCTTAGATAATATTAGTTCTAGATGGAGGAGCAAAGATGGTTGGATGATATTTATACGTATAGTGTGCAGTCAGAGAATGTAACAGTAGTAACAACAGCCACAAATAGGATAAGATTACTTCCACCATCCACCATATTACCTATATAGTATATCAATCTAATTACTATGCCGCTAGTAGAGTACTCAACTCTACAAATGCATTAGGGCTTGTTTGTAATAATAACATTGAGGATAAGTTAACATCCCCTTGTTGTTGTTGTTGATGTTGTCAATGAGACATTTCCAAACCTATTAACTATTCATAATAAACATAGAGTGAATTAAGGTATATTAGAAAAAAATTGTCTGTTATCATAATATACGCTACCTGAATATTTCATTATCCATTAGAAGATGAGTCGATTGTGATTATGTTAAGGGTCAATGGGCTCAATTAATTGATAATAGAGCAATCTTATTATCTTAATAAATAATTAACGGATGTTTAACTTCTAAGTGTTGAGAGGAAGCGAAATTTTTTTTTTTTTTTGACGTAAATATGATTGTGTTGTAATAAATAATTTTAGAAGAAAAAATACTCATACTCATTGTTCTGATAAGAGAGAAAGGTAAGCGGTGCCGTACCGAGGGGGGGGGGGGATCTCCCGTCGGCATAGGCCTCAGAATGTTAGACAACTACAGTATATCTGTTCTAAATAATAAAATAGGTACTTTTAATCGTGAAAATGTTTTATATTTGTGTAATTATTTGAATTCCTTCTTAGGTTGTACCTGTTAGACATTTGTGTACTTATGTATACATTTAGATATATGTACAAAACATACACTGTATATAGGTCCCCTTATCGACGCCCCAGGCCCCCAACGGTCTCAGAACGCCACTGAAGGTAAGGAGTTTATAATAATAAAATTATTCTCGGAGATGAAAAATGGCGTAAGGAACTTCGTTCGTGGCGGGAGTCCCACGACCCCACACGTTTTTTTACTTTCTCTTACCTATATGTTAATATACATATATATAGAAAGAGAAAGTATTGGATTCATGTCAAAAATTCAATGTCGAGATTTTGATGGATATACACGTTTTGAGGTCCCCTGAATCCAAAAAAGTCTTTTCGCGACATGGTCTGTCTGTCTGTGTGTCTGGTTTCATTTTAAAGCATGAAGGAATTGAGCTAGGAAGTTGGAATTTTATATTTAAGTTAGACACCCACCTAGGGGGCGAAAATAAGCTTTTAAACAAAATCGGACAAAAAGTACTAGTACATTACTGATGTAGTTTTTAAGGTTTTTTCGATTTTCTCAAAACTTGCTCCAACTATTTTGATTAAAATTCATAAATCAATTATTTTTTGGATGCTCTTTAAGATTTATATTCTCATTTTGCCATTGAAATATTCTGAAGACCACTTTACTCTTGTACTTCATATAAGATATGGTTACCATCGTAACAAAATATAAATATTTTTCTAAACTAATAAATTTTACATCTTGAATTCTAATATAGCCTATCGGCGGAAACTAAATATATATCGACACGAAAAAACTGGTGTGACAAGCACTCCAGATTTTTTTATTATTATCGGCATCTCAGGCCATTTAGACTTTATACGATACTCATTATTATTTTTTTTTTAACCCTTTACGGCTACAGAGGCCATTTAGGGGTTATTTATTTATTATAAATTTTTTAATATACAATGTACCGATGGCTACCGGGGGGCGTTCCACACGCTGATTGCTCGGGGTCACCAATCCCGAACTTTCTCCGTGCTTAGCATCACTTAACTTCATACTCATTATTTAAATACATGGGGGGGGGGGGCAGGCATATTTATTTATACTATTTGATATCCAAAAGATTTATTCATCGATCTGCCTGGGAACCAAACCCATCCCCCGTGGCTTTCAGACTATCATTATTGACAACAACTCTAGCCTCTCGACCACGGGGGATGGGGGGTGGCACTATTTTTTTAATAATAAAGATATGAATTGTGAAAAGGTGTGTAATCATTTTTGTAAGCTTACTATAAAGTGCATAGACACCTCATTCTTTTTTTTTCCTAAATGTTTTGTATGGGTGGTGAAAAACTGTTATTTGCTCGTAAGAAATGGTGTGAGGAAATTGGTACTTTGTATGAAGAGATATATTTGAAGAGAGACAGAGTCAAGTGGTGCAATTGTATGTGTAGTCAATACAAAGTGTGTGTATGTTTGTGACTTTTGACAATGCTACGCTGACAAAATTATCGATAGAATGGAAGATGGCACGCCATTGAATTAAACAACCATAGCAACAGAACAACAACAACAACAACAACCAGCATGGTATGGGTTTTAGAGTCAGGCAATCATCAAATGTTGATGAAATGTCAATCATAAATGACGTTCCGTCTCTCAAATAAATAAATACTCATGTAGCCTATAGTATAATACTTCCAAATAAATTGCAAATATTTAGGACTTTATAACCGGAAGATTATGGAATGGAAAAAAGATTTAAAATATATGAGTGAAAAAGCAGCAGAGATTATTTCTATTAGCCTAAATAATTTTTTGTAACCTATCGGTTTCGATTTTTATCATCAGGGGCGTATCAAAAAAATTTTTTTCGAGGGGGGGGGAGGCGTTCGGATGATCCAAGAGGTAATCCCCCTTCCCCTCCAAAATGAATACATTTTAAAGGAAATAAAACATTTTGATGTTTTATGGCTGTGGAGATTTACTCAGGATACGCAGGGACTTTGCAGTCAGGAGATTAAATAAAATAAAAAATTATTTAAATTCTTTTGTTCGTGTCCTTCTTCGGGACCAAAGGTTGTTACAAAACGCATATAGATGTTAATATATAAAATATTAGAATTGGAAAAAATAACGCACAGAGAGCTCTTCTCATACACAAAAAGATGCCTTTTTCAATATTGTTCAAATATTTTATATAGCATAGCAAACAAAAAGAATTGCACAGTATATTGCAAGTATTACACAGTAACATCAATGTGTGTTTTGTAACAACCTTTAGTCCCGAAGAAGGACGCGATTGGCGTCCGAAACGTCGACCAAAAGAATTTAAAAAATTTTATTCTCCTGGCTGCGCATTTACCTTCCTTAATTTGTATTGATATATTAACGATTTTAATCAAATTTAGGATTTGTTTGTGTATGCTAGAAAGGAAAAAATCTGGTGGATGGCACACAACTTTCTCTACCCTTCGGTAAGAAAGTTGTGCACCGTGTGGTCACACCAGATTTTTTGTGTCGAGATATATTTAGTTTCCGATACACCTTAGTTTCAAACTTCATTTTAAATGTTGACTGCTTGAAATAAACTATGGTTATTTTTCAAAATTTTAATCTCATATTTGGACATTTTATACACAATATAGAATCGTAAATAAATACAAAATTTCATAAGAATTGGAAAAAAAATTTTAAATGCGTAAAAAGTTCCAAAGGGGACCCCCTTTGAATCGAAATTAACATACAAATCCCTATAGGAAATTAACATTGTTTCTATGCGAAGATAAGGTGGAAAGGGAATTTAAAAAGAGTAGAGAGAGACGATAATGTTTGCAAGTGAGAGAGATATATATATATATGTTTTCTTTGAAACAATTAAAACAGAAATAAAAAAAAATAAATGGGAATTTAAATAATAATTGATTTTTAATCTAATAAAAAGAAAAAGATTTAAATTCCGTTACCATGGCAACCAGTTCTATCTTTCCTATGAAGAACAAGAGTAAAGTGGTCTTCAGAAGATATCAACGGCAAAATGAGAATATACATTTTAAAGAGCATCTAAAAAATAGTTAATTTATGAATTTTAAAAAAATCCTTGGAGGGAATTTTGAGAAAATCGAAAAAAACTGAAAAAGTACATCAGTAAAGTACTAGTACTTTTTGGCCGATTTTGTTCAAAAGCTTATTTTGAGATTCTTCAAAGGTACCTAAGTTAAATATAAAATTTCAATCCGGTAGCTCAATTCCTTCATGCTAAAAAAATCGTTACACACACACACGACCAATTTGCGGGACCCACTTTTTGGACTCAGGGGACCTCAAAACATGTATATCCATCAAAATCTGGACATCGATTTTTGACATGATCCAATACTTTCTCTCTCTATATATTTCATATATAGGCTAAGAGAAAGTAAAATTGAATTGAATAAAAGAAATATATATTTTTTTTTTTTCAAGTTTAATAACTCAATTTTTCCACATTGAAGAGAAGTGGTTTGTTTAGTCGATTAATGGTCCCTCATCCCCCTCTTTTCCTACTTCCCTCTTGCAAAAGAAGAAAAGAGGAGTATGTGAACTGTGAGGTTTATTGAGGCTCCAACCCGAGTTTCGTTTAATTCATGAATAATTTCGATTAAATTTCAAGAGCAGTCTCGCCGCACAAGATTGCATCGGAGATTGGTCCATATAAACAAACGCATATACACAGACACACACCAACACAGACAAATACCTATACCTTCACACTTATGAATACATTCTTTAGAAAGATACACCAATTTTGATTAAATATAAAAGAATGGTATTAAATAAGAGACAAATGATGATTAAAAAACAAAATAATTAAAAAGAAAAATCAAAGACTTATTTTAAAAATAGTAAAATATTAATTTTTGTATTAGCTTAATGATAAAATCTAAAAAAAAAATCCAATTTATTGTCAATAGTCCGAAAAATTGAACGAGAGCAAAATGAATTAATTTTAATATCAATAGTATTGTTGGGTTATGATTATTCTATATAAAATCTGGTGTGACTGGTCGCACAGTACACACAGGGGGATTTACACGTCCACACCTGGGACTCACAAGGATACACATTTTGCTCTTTTTGGCTCTCCAGGTTTAACATACAGTATTATATATCAATAAATTGATTTTATTATAGGCCTACCGATGGAAACACTGAGGAAGTTCCACACGCTGATTCCTGAGTGGCACCCAGCCTGGGTTTCACCGGTTTGGCACTACTTAATCGCAACGATTGTGATGACTGTTGCACTATCCCGTTGCCAGGCACCAGGCTGTCTTGTTTATGTAAATAACTGTTCTATCCAAAGTATCTATAAAAAATAGAAAATTAAAAAATTAGAACTTCTTTAATTTAATAAAGTAGTCAATGATGATAAAATATAATATTACTTACTAAAAGATGCATTTGGTTACGCCGTGAAGAAACTCGTCGATCTCAGCCCCCACTGCCACCCTAACCCTAAAACAAAACAAGAAATAAATGATTAGTCTTGAAGATAGATAATGAGGATAAATAATTGGGAAATATTTAAAATTTCTTTAACTTACCCTGTAGACTGCTTCTTTCGGCTCAACGAGGGCTTCCCTAAAAACTAACCTAATCCCACACTATCTATGACCGGGACGGTCATCTAATTCTAGAATGCAGTTCCTCTTCTTTCTTGAAACACTCGCGAACGCGAACACTCCCGGAAGGCAGGTAAGCCTTCATTATATCAATTCGGAACGATACGGTGAAAACGCGCCCACCCAAGGAAAGAATAAAAGGAAATGAAACGCACACACACACGAACATACTCAACTCAAATCACAGATCAATTAATCTCAGCCCACCTGCCTAAACATGACATTTGATAGCGAACTAAAATAGAGCAGAGTTAATTGATCTGATAATCATTCACGAGTTAGGAAGGAAGCCCGGCCAATACAATACTGAAGATCCCCCTTGATTGCTCATCTCAGAAACAGAATGACGTTGTTCAAGATGCATGCTGAAAAAAAAGAACCCTAAAAGCTAACAACATCCTATACGAACTCCTAACATCTTGAACATTAACTCACTCTGTCCTGAAACAACCAAGGCCCAGAACTCAGCACTGATGGACAAAGAGCCTCGGAGAAAGAGAAAACACTCTTTCTCTCAAATTCGCGAAAGAGAGAAACATACGATAGAGGAATTCTCCTATTTCCCTTGAACAACGGTCAAAAGTGAAATGATCCTCTACTGGGAACCCTGCCTAACTAAATGGGACGAATAACAACACCCTATGCCAGTATTGAGGAATCAATTCACAAATGAACGTCAATTCAAGAAAACATCAGAGGATTCCAACACAGAAGGCCTAAACCCCCATAAATATACTAGTAGCCTACTTATAAATAATGCGTGAGCGTAGAGATTTTCTAATTAAAAAGCAAGCGCCCATATCAAAAGACTCTATCAATTGCTAGCTAGATAATCTAATAAGATTTGCGTGTAATCTTAAAAATTAACATTCATTGGAAAAAAAAAATAGAAGAGGGACATCTTAAATAATATTAATCCCATACACGCAAAACTTAAATCCTAATATTGAATTATAATAGCTAAAATAATAATGCATGCACACTTGAATTGTCTCATATGATGATGGTGTTCCAGCGTTGGATAAAGGGATAAATGAGTACTGTGCATTATCCACATATTACCAAAATTATATATCCAACATACGAGTATTACCAAAATATACCTTTTGCACATTGACCATTCATCCATCCCATTACCTTGAGAAACGAAACTGCATTTGGGCACTGAAATATAAAAACCTATTATTTAATATACTGTAGATTAATTTTATGATATTAAATGAATTTAGAAAGAAAATTGAAAAATTATCTTAAAGTAATTTTAAATCAAAAAATGAAATGAATTAAAGAAAAATTAATTTTTAATTTAAAACTTTAACTATCTAAGGACTGGACTCTGAAATGGGAGAATTACATTATTAATAACATCCTATACATGCACCTATGTCAAAATATTATTCTATTGAATATTTAGGCCGAAATAAGAAAATTCAAATAAAATTTTGAAAATCCTAAACTGCTTACTCTACGCCCACGTAAATATTCATACAGACTTTAAATGTAGCTGCTACACTCGTGGAATCTGCTGTGATGACTGGCCGGTTGACGTCGTGGCTGATGTCTGATGGCGGATGCTCTACATGGGTGTAGGATGTCAAATTCCGAAGGCGTTCGTCGATTTTCTCGAAGGCTATTCGTTGATTTCTAAAAAATAAACAAAGAAAATATTGAAAGGGGGAGAAAAACGAATGAACTAGTATATTCGAGTGCAATATTACACTAATTATAATAGGCCGATATTCTAATTTTCATTCTATGAAACAGATTCACCTTTTATTTAGCGTCACTTATATGGGTCAAAGATCTATTGGAATTTTATCAATAATTCCAAAAATTAAGGCAGGAAGGAGGATAATTATCAAAATTTCGTGGTAGAATGTTTTAACGATTATATGTTGTATACGAGAAAGTAAAAAGTGAAATGGATGTTGAGATATTGATTAAAGAAAGAGGCCGCCACACGCGGGCCCTTGTTAGGTACTGTATGTGAAGATCCTATTTAAAAAAAAACTAAATTTCAATGAGTGGAGGTCACCGTACGCGAGCAGTGCAGCTAGTCATTTTTCATTAATTGAAAGGCAATATTATATTTATATATAATATAAAAAGACAAGTGAGTGTATGAACAAGGCACTGGTTAAGAAGGAGGCCGCCACACGCGGGCTCTTCTTAGGTATTCTATATGAAGTTCCCATTTGAAAAAACTTAGTATCAATGAGAGAAGGCCACCGAAAGCGGGCAGTGCAGCTAGTCATTTTTCACTAATTTATCCCATTAATAATTTGATCAATATTTTGAATTATCTATAGATCTTAGAAAATAATTTAATCTGGAGTTTCAGTCCCGTGGATTGGATGTCATCCACCACTGCATATCCTCTCTCTATTAGAAGATGGAAGTAAATATCTAACTAAGAGGGTCCATGAGGTCGAAATTTGCCTGACTAGGTGCCCACAGAAGTCGGGCGAAGCAGCTAGTTAAGTAGTTAAGTTTAAATGTAAAAATACGAAAAACAAGTCTGCCAGTTCCATGAAAAAATATACACAGTGTATAGCGATATGGATATAAACTGAAAGAATATGTCTATGCTTTGGTGAATTAACCTATTGACATGTTTGTAATCCCTATGCTAAGCTATGCTACGAATACCTCTACCTATTAACACATCCAACGAACTGGTCCTGACTTGCATACTGAGCCTAGTGAGAGTCAAGCAGAGAGAGCCAAACCAATTCCTTTTATGATTGTATTTAAATATTTAATAAAATAAATGCTTATCGCTTAGAGACAAGATTCGGTCCACATATATAACTGTTAAAAATATTTTGTTATATTTCCACACTGCCTCAATCGAATACATATTTATAAAATCACCATTACGTTAATATATAATAAATAATAATTTTTTGTGAAGGCATTCATATTTCTAATATTTAAAATAATAAACAAAGTATTAATGTACGAGGAGAAATGAAATTTACCTCAAAAGTCATTAAAGTTTAGAAGAAACACGAATTTTTTACAGGAGCCACCTTAGACACGTCTGCCCCACGCGACGCCATCTACCAAATGAAGATGAACACGATGAACACGGAAGGTGCGTCCCTTATCACTGTCCCCTCTCTACTGAACTCTCTCTCCCCTTCCCATTGAATATAAAGGAAACTTTTATCATTGACTTAGCATATAGACTCGGGCCCCAGCTGCCCTATGAGAATAGATAGCCAATGGCGTGCCACCTTCGGGCGAGAGCCTCCGAGAGTGGGGGGGGGGAGGTGGGGGGGGGGGAGAATCTTGTACTAATATATAATTGGCAACGATCCAAATTATTTCAATTAGAAAGAATATGAATTGTTAGAAAATAATTTTAAATGAGAAATTTAAAGAAAAATCAATTCAATTAAATATTATCAAAGTAAAAACTTTTTCTAATACTCCATAAAAATATGTAATTTTATTGAGTTTGCATGCTTCATTTCAAAACGTCATTTATCTTAATATTTTCCTATAATTATAAATTTTACATCTTGAAAATGTAAATACATGTCGACACAAAAAATCTGGTGTGACAAGCACAGAACACAACTTTCGATTACCGAAGGTAAGAGAAAGTTGTGGGCTGTGCGCCAGTCACACCAGATTTTTTTACAATACAGTAGAGCAGTGGTTCCCAACCGGGGTGCCCCCGGCACTGATTTCTTAACCTTTTTTTTGTTTTCATCATGCCGGATTAGCCGGTACGCCGGAGTAGCAAGACTACTCTACGGATAAAAATATATCTAGTTTAATTTAATATCCCATATTTTTCCAATTTGCTGCATTATTTTTTATAGTATATGGAAGAAAATCAATAAAGAGAAAAAATTTATCTTGTCTTGAATATAAAGACAAAACTGATCTATATAACTATATGATAAACCTCCTCACTTTAATCTCTATAGTTTATGTGTGTAAAAGAATAACATAACAATTTCCTATCTATACGAGAGAGAAAAGAAAAAAAACAAAAAGTGGCAAAACTGAAGCTATCAAGATTATATTAAAGAATGGGCTAAAACAAGATAAGAGAGGATATAATCCAGATAGATAAGGAAGAGAAGAGAGCGTGAGAGCGTGCATGATAAATCGTGTCACATCACAAGGGGAGAGGGAAAAAAAAATATATAAAAAAAAAAAAAAATATTAATCACATCGAACTCGGGAGATATGATGCGATAGGAGAGAGGAACTTCACTCAATTGGTCTCATTGGAAAGAAAAGTGTTCCTAACTTGATGCTCTCTTTTGGGCACTAGGCACGTTCTCAATTCACCCACCAATGATTAGCCTGCTTGCTAAGCGTATTTCAATTTTTTTTTTTTGTTTCGGTATTCATCGTTTTTAAGGAAATAAAACTAATTAATTTCGTTAAGGAAAAAAGTGTTTTCTTTTTACTTTCTCTTAACTCTACTTTTACACCAGGTTTGACAATCAAGAAAACATTTTCTAATTTTACTTTCTCTTGCCTATATGGATCAAAATCAGAGAGGGGAGCATTTTACGTTTTCAAATATCTGAAAAATTAAGTT
>JAKCPI010030007.1:0-12994 GCA_023213315.1 Euborellia annulipes | reverse complement strand
AGTTAGATACCCTCCTGGAGCTTGAAAATAAACTTTTGAGCAAAATTGGCCAAAGAGTACTAGTACTTTACTGATGTATTTTTTTTCAGTTTTTTCAATTTTATCAAAATTCTCTCCAACGATTTTGTTTAAAATTCATAGATCACTTTTAGATTCTCTTTTAAATGTCTATTCTCATTTTGCCCTTTGATCTTTTTCGTCCCGGAAGTTATTTAGACTCCTTCCTTATTTATTTCAATTGATTGGTAGCCAATTCAATTGGAAAACATCTTTAATGCCTTTTTAAAGAATAAAAGTCGGAATTAATTTTCGCATTTTACCTTTGCAAGAGAAAAAGAAATGCGCTTTTTGCATTGTTGGGCATTTCAGTCCTTTTGATAAATTTTTTTTTTCGATGATAGCAGAATCGAAAACTATTTTTTACTTAAGGACCATCAGTATGATTACGAGATTGAACCTTAGAACATGAAACTTTTTATATTTAACATAAAAAAATCTGTATTCTAGCAGCAATAATAAATAAAAAGAATACCCTCTATACAGTGGCGTAGCCGGGGTCCGAAAATTTGCCCCCTAGCCTAAAATAAGTGCAGCAAAGCCATTTGGACCTAATATCTCTAAAAATAACGAAAATTTATATGAAGATGAATTAAACCTTTAAAAAAAAAGCTATTTTAACTTACTTTTTCGAGTTTTTTCTTGATCCATTGTATTTATTTATGTAGCTATTTCAGTTTTTGATTACTAGTATATTAAATAAATTACGTAGAAAAATACTTTTATTTATCTGCCATTAACGGTATTGAAGCTAACTAACTTTTTGTTAATAAACATAAATCTCTTCCATATTGTAGATTCTTTATAACGTATTTTTCATAATTGAATACCATTTCAGGGATCCTGGGTAACGGTCATATTTTCTCAAAATTTCCGTTATTTTTAGAGATATTTGGTCCAAATTGGCTTTGCCGCCTCTGTTTTAGACTAATAGAGAGAATGGAGAGAGAGAAAAAAACCGAAGTTTCCTATCATAGAAAAAAATGTCGACATATTGTAAAATCGCGCCACAAAATCATAAAAAAAAAAGCAAAAGCATTTGCTGTTGTGGAAGACGCAGCCCATTTTCAACCTCTGCCCGCCCCCTCCCCCCACACTACGCCACTGCCTCTATAATAATCTCAATTTAAGCAAAACAGGGAAGACATTAATTTAAAAGTCGATTTTGCGTCATTAATAAATTTGGCCTAGTTTTGTTTGAGTATTTCGTTCGAACCTGTTGATAGATTTAAATTTAGAGGCGAATTATTTATTAGCTGACTCTTTTAAAATCACGACCCAAAAACTGACGTGGAACGTTAAAAAATAATAAATCTACCCATTTAAAACAAAATCTAATAATTAAAAAAAATGTTTTTATTAAAATATTCATTTGATTTTTTTTTTAATGGTAATTTAATTAATGAATATTCTTTTTTTTATCAATATAGGAATGTCATTTTTTTCTATCTCTCCCATACATATACAGAATGAAATTTTCAAAATTAAAGTATTATTGTTTCATAGAAAAACAAGTAATATTTAATCGACGCCATTCAATTTACTGTTGCATTATTCAAAGTTAAACAAATTAACATCAACAAAATCAATCATTAATTTAGAATATTCAACAAATAAGCTTATATATTGGAACAGAGCGGAGAGGGAGAGAAAAAGAGTGGAATTTTAAAAATTTAATAAAATATGATTTATAAAATACTTATTCCGCTTTTACTCTCTAAATATATGAATCAATATATAATAAATTTCAATATTTATGCCCTAAAACATGCAATGGAAAGAACGAAAAGTAAAAAGTGAAAAAAATGACCTTAAATTTTATGCAAAATAGATCCTTTGCCTTTTTTATTTATGGTAAAAGGTTCAAATACCTGGAAACATACTTTAGTATACATTACATACATATTAATAAATACTCTATATTTGGATCTCACGAGTAAAGAAAAGTGTAATAATTAATCAACTAATATTCATAAAATGTATTTTTTTTTTTTTTTATAATAGAAGAAAATAGCTTAAAAGCATTTACAATAATAAGACGTATCGTAACCTGGAAAAATTGTGTATTTTGAATTTTTACACTCTTGCCTTTTATTATTTCATTTATGAAGAATGTAGAAAAGCTTGATTATGAATTTAAAGACAATATAGGGGGTGTCAAAAAATAACCGGAATTATTTTTTTACTTGAAAATTCTGCTTTCTTTAATTCAAATTCCATTACAGATCTTCAAAGTAATCTCCCTCGGACAAAATACAACGATTCCAGCCTTCAGTCCCCTGTTCAAAACAATCCCTGAAGCCTTGATAATCTGTTTAGTACACCTGAGATTTTGTTGTTTAGCTCTCGATTACCTCGTGGATAAGCAACGTACTATTACTGCGAATTACTACTGTGAAGTATGGAAGGGGCCATTAAGATGGAAAATTGCAACAAAACTCAAATGGGATCTTTCACCAAGATAATGCACCATCAGGACTCACGAAACAATCACTGAATTAGGCATTGAAATTATACCACATCCACCTTATTCACCGGACCTAGCACCGTGGGACTTCCATCTATTTCCTGGAGTGATCGAGAGCTAAACAACAAAATTTTGGGTGTTTTAGTCAGTGGGCTGAATGCTGGAATCGTTGTATTTTGCCCGAGGTAGATTACTTTGAAGGTCTGTAATGGAATTTGAATAAAAGTAAGCAGAATTTTCTACAAAAAAAAAAAATAATTCCTGCTATTTTTTGACACTCCTCGTAAATACGAAATATCCATAGAAAATTAAAAAATCTGGTGTGACTGGCGCACAGCACACAACTTTCTCTTACCCTTCGGTAAGAGAAAGTTGTGCACCGTGCTGGTCACACCAGATTTTTTGTGTCGAGATATATTTAGTTTCCGATAGCACCTTAGTTTCAAACTTGCATTTTAAATGTTGACTGCTTCAAATAAACTATGGTTATTTTTCAAAATTTTAATCTCATATTTGGACATTTTATACACAATATAGAATCGTAAATAAATACAAAATTTCATAAGAATTGGAAAAAAAAATTTTAAATGCCTAAAAAGTTCTAAAGGGGACCCCCTTTTGAATCGAAATTAACATACAAATCCCTATAGGAAATTAACATTGTTCCTATGCGAAGATAAGGTGGAAAGGGAATTTAAAAAGAGTAGAGAGAGACGATAATGTTTGCAAGTGAGAGAGAGACATATATGTTTTCTTTGAAACAATTAAAGACACAAATAAATTTAAAAAAATGGGAATTTAAATAATAATTGATTTTTTAATCTAATAAAAAGAAAAAGATTTAAATTCCGTTACCATGGCAACCATTTCTATCTTTCCTATGAAGAACAAGAGTAAAGTGGTCTTCAGAAGATTTCAACGGCAAAATGAGAATATACATTTTAAAGAGCATCTAAAAAATAGTTCATTTATGAATTTTAAAAAAAATCCTTGGAGGGAATTTTGAGAAAATCGAAAAAAACTGAAAAAGTACATCAGTAAAGTACTAGTACTTTTTGGCCGATTTTGTTCAAAAGCTTATTTTGAGATTCTTCAAAGGTACCTAAGTTAAATATAAAATTTCAATCCGCTAGCTCAACTCCTTCATGCTAAAAATCTGTCCACACACACATACACACACACACACACACACACACACACACACACACACACACACACACACACACACACACAGACCAATTTGCGGGACCCACTTTTTTGGACTCAGGGGACCTCAAAACATGTATATCCATCAAAATCTCGACATCGAATTTTTGACATGATCGCAATACTTTCTCTCTCTATATATTTCATGTATAGGGTACGAGAAAGTAAAACAAACTGATAATGAGAACCGACCACCCTATGCGAATAATGGGATGGGAATGGAAAGCGAGTGATATGAGAAACGTGCCCCCCACTCCTTTCCCCTCCCACGAGTCTTTAAGTATGCTTTCGATAGTTTCCAATAGACTCGGAGCGATTTGCGAGGGGAAGCGCAAGGCCTCTACTCCCCACTACGCCTTTTTAATTCATCTCTCCTTGATCCTTCAAACAAATTAATAAGTCTCGAAATTCTTATTTTGTATTCTAATTTCTCGAATATTTTTGTAGGTCTTGCATTTCGGTGACTTGATTTTACAAGATAAAAAATTTTTTATGAACTAACTCCAGAGCATTTTAGGGTCTAAACTCATGCCATCTCGCCTTCTTTTGCTCTTGTCCTTCAAATCATTTTATTTATCTTGCTGACATTTCGTTCTAAATATATGCCATCATCAGAAGTACTTTTTGAATGAAACAAATTTATCAATAGAAAGATGATTATAAAAATCATAAAATTCTCTTTTAAATTATAATTCAAACTAGAATATTTACGTTTCATAATAAATATTAATTTTTTCATTAACTTCTATCTTATCAATATTAAAATATTATATATTATATAAAAAAAGAGATTTATTCCACTCACCTCTGGATTTATTGTCGGACGGCTTATCTGAAAAGAAAAAAAAAAACAAAAATTAAATATTTAATATTAATAAAAGAAAAAAGATAAGTTTGAGTGCCATTCAAATAATAAATAATATTAATAACTCGTTATCTTCAAAAAATTTGATAATTTAGAAAAAATTGAAATTTCTATTTACAAAAAAAAAAAAAAAAATGTAAAAGCCATATTACATGAATGCAAGAAGTGATTCAAAGGGAGTAGGTCGACGCTGTGGCGTAATTCATTTGGGGAAGGGGGCTATTTTTTTTTTTTTTTTTAAGATAATTTCCCCTCTGATTCGGAAATTTTTTTAAGGGTCTCTTTTGTTTAGCATTAAGCAGAATCCTTTGGTGCTTTAACGGTTAATAATATTTAAAAGAAAAGCAAAGAATTTTTTAATTAACTCCATAAACTCAGGCCCTAGAAGAGTGTTTCCCAACCCATAGTCGCACGACGCTTGGTCCAGTAAGATTTTCACTAAATAAATACGATGGCCCACATTGCTAGGACATATGGTACATAAATATACATGTATTGCCCTATTGAACAACTCCGGGACTTTTAACAATTTTGAAGGACTGAAGATGGGTAAATCAAATTCACCCGAAACGTCTCATTAAATTGTATTAAATCGGAGGCTTTTGTTTTTTTTTGCTGCACCTGCTCCTTCTCCTGTCTATATAGGTACTTACTAGGGTGGCCGTTATTTGGGGTTTTTTAGACGATAGTTTTGAATCGGTTCCAAATATATATAAAAAAAAGATAAAAATTAATATTAACCCGGCCCCCACGGCAGCCAAAGTTTTAAATGTAAATAACATCCCTTTAGATACACTTAAACAGTATGACTCATTCTGTACGTATATTTTTAATTGCATTGTGACACAAACCCTTAAATATCTCAATTTAAGTATAAATGAACTTAGGCCACTTCAAAATAAACCGCCCAATTATAAAAATCTGGTGTGACTGGCGCACCGCACACAATTCTCTCTTACCTTCGGTAATCGAAAGTTGTGTTCTGTGCTTGTCACACCAGATTTTTTGTGTCGACATATATTTAGTTCTCGACAGTACGGAACATTTGAATTCAGATGTAAAATTTTTAAGTATGGGAAAATATTTATATTTTGTTACCATGGCAACCATTTCTCCTATCTTTTCTATGGAGTACAAGAGTAAAGTGGTCTTCAGAAGATTTCAATCGCAAAATGAGAATATACATTTTAAAGAGCATCTAAAAAACAATTGATTTATGAATTAAAAAAAAAATCGTTGGAGCCAATTTTGAGAAAATCGAAAAAAACTGAAAAAGCACATCAGTAAAGTACTAGTACTTTTTGGCCGATTTTGATTAAAAGCTTATTTTCACGCTTCAGGAGGATGTCCAACTTAAATATAAAATTTCAACCTCCTAGCTCAATTCCTTCATGCTTTAAACCGAGACAGACAGACACACAGACAGAGCATATCGCGAAAACCACTTTTTACTTTCTCTTACCTCTATATATATGTTAATATATATAGAGAGAGAAAGTATTGGATTCATGTCAAAAATTCGATGTCGAGATTTTTATAGATCTTCACGTTTTGAGGTCCCCTGAATCCAAAAAAGTGGTTTTCGCGACATGGTCTGTCTGTGGGTGTGTGTGTGTGTGTCTGTGAACAAAATATCTCAAGAACGAAAAGAGCTAGGAGGTTGAAATTTTATATTTAAGTTAGGCACCTCCATGGGACGTGACACGAAGCTTTTGAACAAAATCGACCAAAGAGTACTAGTACTTTACTGATGCACTTTTTCAGTTTTTTTCGATTTTCTCTAAATTTGCTCCAACGATTTTTTTTTTAATTCAAAAATCAATTATTTTTTAGATGCTCTTTCAAATGTATATTCTCATTTTGTCATTGAAATCTTCTGAAGACCACTTTACTCTTGTACTCCATAGAAAAGATAGGAGAAATGGTTGCCATGGTATCAAAATATAAATATTTCGCTATACTTAAAAATTTTACATCTTAAAAATCGAATATACTGTACTGTCGGAAACTAAATACATGTCGACACAAAAAATCTGGTGTGACAAGCACAGTACACAACTACACAACTTTCGATTACCGAAGAGAAAGTAAAAATGAAGTGATAGATAAAGTTGTTTCGTTTGACCAGAAAAGTCAAACTGTCAAAATATCAACTTGTTGAACTCTGGTTCGAAAAAGGCGGCTTTTAAAATGGCCTCGTCATTCATCGAACGCCTTTTGGCTCTGAAGAACAATTCCTCGATCGACCTCAAACTTTAACACACACCTATTAGCCTAATCGAATGTCTTGCGTAAATAAATCCCGATTGGGATATGATGATTTCCTTCTCTGTTTGTCCTAACTATTCTGTTAAAAGCATTAACGTCATATCTTTATGTAAATTGCAGTCTAAATGATATTAATGGCAAAGTGACAATTGATATTAAAATAGATGGAGTTTCAAAAATAGAAGAGCAGTTAAATTTTATTTGGTATCAAAACTCATTTTAGAGTGTATGAAAAAGCAATTATTAACTTTATTATAACATATGGATTCTAATAATAAACTTAGAAGACTATTTGAAATTTTGAAATTACAATGAGAAGGAAATTTATTACCAACAAATTAATAACAATAGATGAGTTTTTTTTTTTTTTTACTTTCTCTTACCTATGTATATATGTAATATATATATAGAGAGAAAGTATTGGATTCATGTCAAAAATTCGATGTCGAGATTTTGATGGATCTTCACGTTTTGAGGTCCCCTGAATCCAAAAAAGTGGTTTTCGCGACATGGTCTGTCTGTGGGTGGGTGGGTGGGTGTGTGGGTGGGTGGGTGGGTGGGTGGGTGTGTGTGTGTTCAATTTTAAGCATGAAGGAATTGAGCTAGGAGGTTGAAATTTTATAATTAAGTTAAACACCCCCCGGGACCGGAAAATAAGCTTTTAATCGAAATCGGCCAAAGAGTACTAGTACTTTACTGATGTACTTTTTCAGTTTTTTTCGATTTTCTCAAAATTTGCTCCAACGATTTTTTTTTAAATTCAAAAATCAATTATTTTTTAGATGCTCTTTAAAATGTATATTCTCATTTTGCGATTGAAATCTTCTGAAGACCACTTTACTCTTGTATTTCATAGGGAAGATAGGAGAAATGGTTGCCATGGTAACAAAATATAAATATTTTCCCATACTTATAAATTTTACATCTGAATTCATGTTCCATACTGTCGGGAACTAAATACATGTCGACACAAAAAATCTGGTGTGACAAGCACAGAACACAACTTTCGATTACCGAAGGTAAGAGAAAGTTGTGTGCTGTGCGCCAGTCACACCAGATTTTTTTTTTTTTAAAACATTCACACTTTTTTCTCATTCGCACTCACACTCACACACACATTCACACAGTCTTTTCGGCAACTCAGGCCATTTAAGACTTTAGACGATAAGCGTTGTAATTAATGTATATATATTGAGGGTTCAGGCATTTCTATTTAAGCCAGTAGACGAGTTAGAATTTAATAAAAATTTTAAAAGATTTATGTTAGCATTCTACAATATTTTAATGATCATTTATTAAAAATTTGGTGGTGGTAGCACCCCACAAAACTTTCTCATCTTCTGTAATTGATATTTTCTTTTTAGAAAAATATTTATATTTTATTACACTTTCTCCTATCTTTCCTATGAAGTACAAGAGTAAAGTGGGCTTCAAACTATTTTGTGAGAAAAATAAAAATATACATAAATCAAATAGGAAGAATAAAATGAGCAAGCAGCTAATTATATTTCATTTTATTAAGAAACCAGGGCCGACGTTTCGGTCTTTTTATGTAATTGATTGTATCTATCTGTTAAATGTTCTTTTCTTCATTTGTAGCCCTGAAGATGGTCCCATACGTGACCGAAACGTCGGCCCTGGTTTCTTAATAAAATGAAATATAATTAGCTGCTTGCTCATTTTATTCTTCCTATTTGATTATCAACACTCAGCTATATACCTCCTTCAAATATACATAAAGAGCATTTAAAAAATCTGGTGTGACTGGCGCACAGCACACAACTTTCTCTTACCTTCGGTAATCGAAAGTTGTGTTCTGTGCTTGTCACACCAGATTTTTTGTGTCGACATATATTTAGTTCCCGACAGTATGGAACATGAATTCAGATGTAAAATTTATAAGTATGGGAAAATATTTATATTTTGTTACCATGGCAACCATTTCTCTTATCTTCCCTATGAAATACAAGAGTAAAGTGGTCTTCAGAAGATTTCAATCGCAAAATGAGAATATACATTTGAAAGAGCATCTAAAAAATAATTGATTTTTGAATTTTAAAAAAAATCGTTGGAGCAAATTTTGAGAAAATCGAAAAAAACTGAAAAAGTACATCAGTAAAGTACTAGTACTCTTTGGCCGATTTCGATTAAAAGCTTATTTTTCCGGTCCCGGGGGGTGTTTAACTTAATTATAAAATTTCAACCTCCTAGCTCAATTCCTTCATGCTTAAAATTGAACACACACACACACACCCACCCACCCACCCACCCACACACACACACACAGACAGACCATGTCGCGAAAACCACTTTTTTGGATTCAGGGGACCTCAAAACGTGAAGATCCATCAAAATCTCGACATCGAATTTTTGACATGAATCCAATACTTTCTCTCTATATATATATTACATATATACATAGGTAAGAGAAAGTAAAAATAAGTGATTTATGAATTTTAATTCAAATCTTTTAAAGGAAATCGTATAGAACTTAAATCAGTAAAGTACTTATACTCTTTGATCTATTTTATTTTATTTTTTTATTCTTATTCTCTATTACTATCTTCAATATAAACTTCGAAGCTCTTTTTAGTTTCTCTTACCTATATACAGTACCTATGTCAATATATATAGAAAGTATTGGTTTTATGTCGAAAATTCCATGTCGAGAATTTGATGGATATACAGGTTTTGAGGGCCCCTGGATAAAAAAAATGGTTTTCGCGACATGGTCTGTCTGTCTTTGTGTGTGTCTGTCTGTATGCAATTTAAAGCATTAAGGAATTGAGCTACGAAGATAAAATTTTATATTTAAGTTAGATACCCCCCTGTAGCGTGAAAATAAGCTTTTAAACAAAATCGGTCAAAAAGTACTAATATTTTACTGATGTAGTTTTTCAGTTTTTTTTTCGATTTTCTCAAAATTCATTCTAGTGATTATGATTAAAATACAAAAATCAATTATTTTTTAGATGCTCTTTCAAATGAAAATTTTGCCCTTGACATCATTGAGAAAGTTGTGTGTGCTGTGCGACCAGTCACACCAAATTTTTCAACTTCAGAAATCCTTAACTCACATTTTAATTTAATTAAATGAAAAAAACGAAGAGTTTTTTATATTATTTTTCGGTATTTGAGGCTATTTAGTCCCAGTTCTAATTTATTCAATTTTTGGTGATCAGAACGGGATGCGAACCTCTGACCCCTCGAAAAGCGAGACTTCTAATCTTGTGCTAAGGCTCATAAAATTTTAGTAACAATAAAATGATGGTTAAATTGATAAACTTTATTTATTTTATAGATAGATGAATAGATAATATAAGGGCTAAGAAATATAGAGAATCAAAAATGTTGTTGGTCAGCGGAAGGAAGAGATAAAAATTCTCTTTTATCCCAGATGTGAATCTAGAATGGGATGATTTGTACTCTGATGACAGAAGAAAACTCTTCTGCATCTGGAGTCTTTCCAAACTTGTTTATCTCTTCTTGATAAAGAAGCAAAAAAAAAAAAAAAAAAAAAAAGTTCTGGAACTGTTGATTGCGATAGTAACGTTCTCCTTGCAGAGGGTTCAAGAACGGTCATTGACAGTAATTGTCGGATATGTATTTACCAGAGAAAATTGCATAACGCAATCTATTTAGATAAGTGTCACTTACTGGAAATTAAATCAAAATTGTATGTAGTTATATCCTGTTAAGAGATTAAAGAAATAAGTGACTTGCACGTGTAATTAGCCTAATTAATTTATCTTTATGACAAAAATTGCAAAAATGATTACAGATAATTTGAATGCATATAAATAAATATTTTTTAAATAAATGAAGTGCTTTTTAGTTCAAACTATTTTATTTTTCTATATAAGAATGTTGAATATGGCTGTTGTTTCCTCAAATGTATACATAAATTAGATAAAATAGTAAAAACTATTTTTATTTAATTTGCATATGGATCTGTTTAACGATTTTAAGCATGAAGTAATTGAGCTCAGTCCCCAAGGGCTCTGATTTTGATAAAATTTTATATTATTCTAAATAAAATACTCGAAAAATACATCTACGAGTATACAAACTGTACAAAATTAAACAATTAATTAAATTAAATACGTTTTAACCAAATTTGAGTACCTATTTGTAAGTAAATTTGAAGAAAAAAATAATGTTTGCTCCCCTACGTCGACGTTTCTGTCGCCAGGTGCGCCCTTCCTCAGAACAATTATATCGCAAAAATCTGGTGTGACTTGTCGCAGAGCTCACAACTTTCTCTTACCTTCGGGAATCTAAAGTTGTGTTCTGTGCTTGTCACACCAGTTTTTTTTTTTTTGTGTCGAGATATATTTAGTTTCCACCGATATATTGGAATTTAAGATGTAAAATTTATAAACATGGGAAAATATTTATATTTTGTTACCATGGCAGCCATTTCTACTATCTTTCCTATGAAGTACAAGAGTAAAGTGTGCTTCAAACAATTTTGAGACCAAAATGAGAATATACATTTTAAAGAGCATCTAAAAAATAATTGATTTTTGAATTTTAATCAAAATCGTTAGAGATAATTTTGAGAAAATCGAAAAAAAAAAAAAAAAAAAAAAAAAAAAAAAAAAAAAAAAAAAAAAAAAAACTGAAAAAGTACCATCAATAAAGTACTAGTACTCTTTTGCTGATTTTGATTAAAAGCTTATTTTCACGCCTCATGGGAATGTTTATCTTAAATATTAAATTTCAACCTCGTAGCTGCCCACGGGGCTTGGAGTAGTTGGTAGCGTGCCTACCTTCTATACCGAACGTCGCGGGTTCGGACCCCAGGCAGTCCGATGATTTTATTTAAAACATTTGGATACCAAATGATTTAAATAGAAATGCCTGGACCCCAACTATATATATATTATTAATATAACAGTTATCGTCAAAGTCTTAAATGGCCTAAGTTGCCGAAAAGACTGTGTGAATGTGTATGTGAATGAGAAAAAGTGTGAATTTTTTTTTTTAAACCTCGTAGCTCTTATCATTGTTGGGATATTTTGTTCACAAACACACACACATACACGTAGAGACCATGTCGCGAAAACCACTTTTTTGGACTCAGGGGACCTAAAAACGTGTATATCCATCAAAATTTCGACATCAAATTTTTTATATGAATCCAATACTTTGTATATTAACATATAAATTTAGGTAAGAGAAAGTAAAAACCAATCAATCATTTATCCCACTTAAAGTAATTATATTAGTAAATAAACCGGATCCACTTTCTTAGGACCTTTATTATTTTTAGGACATCATAGCTCAAATCTAGAATTGTCAAAAGTACTTGGCGATTCTAGATAAAAACATTCATCCCACACATTATCATTTAAAATCTGCACATTGAATTTATTGGAAAAACTTTTAAATATGTAATAATAATTACAATTTAAATGTTAAATAATAGAAAAAAAAATATCTATATTTTTTAATGCGATTTTCATAAGATATAATAGCATCTTCCTATAAATATAAATGACTTCATTGATATAAAGTTTCATCATAGTATTGGTTAAGAATAGAGAGCGAGATGCTTTTCGTACAAGTCATGAACTGGAACTCACTAGAGTTTTAATTGAATTAAAATTCTCATTTCCAGTTGAACTTACTTAAGAATCATTTCAAAATCGTTAGAGAGGATGCGCAAGCGAGAGAGAGAGGGAAGAAGAATAAAAAGAAGCATGTTATTGATAGAAATCATTAGGAGAAAAACTTTTTTTAATTGAGGAACAATCTCATTTGTTTTTATACTGTACATGATTAAGACAGCTTATCACACAAACAGTTAAATAATGTTTGATATAGGTCAGTGATGTAGATAATGTCTAGATTGGAAAGTAAAAGGGTATGAAATAATTGCATGCATTTGTCAGCTAATGTAAAACTGCTAATAATAATAATAAATTCTATTTTTTATTGCTGAATATTATTAATGAAAATAGCATATTTAAAATTTTGAAATGGATTATTTATCTATTCTCTTGATTCCTAATCTATTATTGTAATCGATCAACCCGACACATTTATCTCCCGGCTAAATGTTTTGCAAAAACTTCATCTACTATTTTGTCATCTTATGTTTTTTCATTCTATCAAGTAGTGGCTAG
>JAKCPI010030006.1:0-20555 GCA_023213315.1 Euborellia annulipes | reverse complement strand
AGCATTTCTCATGTGATTATTTCATTTTTTTGAATGAAAACTTTTGTGACCCTTGTCACTCTAACTTGATCCCACCGCTCAAGATCTATCCTCATCAGAGGAAAAATGGACGGTTTAATCAGCCTCAACTTATTATTTGTAAGGGCCGTCCACTCACCTACCCACCTTTGTAAGATAGACCTCTTCATAGAAGATTTGAGATCCTCAAACGTCATCTGGCCAAAGTCTCCTCGGAACGGATCTGGCCAAAGAATTCACAGAAGCATTCCCCTCAATCCCACTATGACTTGGAACCCACATCAGAAAAACTCTCTTACCCACCTGCTGAGGTGCAAGCGCATGTACATGTACATGTGGCCGCAGAGAAAAACTAAGAGAATCACTAACAATTATCACAATATCCTTAGCCTGCTTTACAATAGCCACCATGGCTTTATTGCCGTAAACACTCGCATCTGGGCTGAGTCTGTAAGAACGCCTCACATCACCCACCACAAACGCACAGCCAACCCCTTCATCACATCTGGAACCATCAGAAAAAACCAGGAGACCTTCCCACTATATCTAGAAAAAGCTTACCAAAAACAACACTAGAGGTTGATGCTTTGGCTAATCTTTACTCTTAAGTTCGCTCCCACCAGAGAGCGCTGACGTGCTTTGCTCACGATTCTCTCGTTCTCCACTTTGTGATTCGTTCTTTGAATTTAATTTTAAAATCGCCTTGATAATATTCAACAAATAACGCATATAACATATACCTGAGGCAAAAATAAACAAAAAAAACAAAAAAAAATAAAAATAAAAATATTCAACATAACATGCTTTGGAAAAAAATTGTTTATAATTAGAGAAGGAGGCCGAGAGGGCGGATAATATTTTAAAGAACCGCCGGAGGCGGCTCGAGACCTTCGGTAATTTAAGGTCGGTTCTCTTTTAGATTAAAAAATGTTCATCAAGAATATCTAAAAAAAAAACATGCATATTAAAGAAAAAAACGAAAGAATCATGAACGAAGAGATAATGTCAAAAAAAGAACTAGTCAAATGTAAGTCAGCGCTCTCTGGTGGGAGCGAACTTTATAGTAAAGATTAACCGATGCTTTATTATACTTCAAAAATCCCAGATAAACCCAGAACATCCAAGGAGGCCTCGGGTGGCTTATGATATTGACAACATTTGAAAACCACCAAGATCAATGTTGTTAAGCAACGCCAAGTGGTACTGAAAATCGGGATAGGTGGCCCCCGAAAAACAAGACCATTGAACGCCCGCCGGAAGCCATCGATACTGTATAATATAAATAATAAATAAATTTATGAGTCAAATGGCCTCTGCAGCCGAAATGGCTTAAAAAAAAAAAACATTTGAAAAGGAGGACCGAAACTCATCCATGGTGTTTCTCAACCTGACGCCCAAAGGCTTGGTGCTCCTCGAGGAGAGCACGAGACAAATCAAAAACACAATGAGCGGGATGTGCAGGCATGGGTTTCAAACAAATAGTTTACCAACTCAAAAGAAAGTGATTAAATTTTTCACGATTCTTAATGATTCTAATATGTGAAACGTATTTAATTAAAGATGTAACGTTACACATTTTGGGAGTTTTATTTCGATAGAGACCTTCCTTATTTCCATTAATAAAAAAATTAAGTTTGAATCAATTTTGGTTTTGAACAATAATAAGAGCATTTACTTGGAAATGTTCCCTGAGCTCCGCCTCTGTAGTTGTTTTAGGAACAACGCAAAAGAGCCTTAAGAGACGTTCTTCTTCGTTGAGCTCTCTTCGACTGCCCTGTTCCCGTGAATGTGCAATCATCACTTTAAGAGGCCTTGGATGTTTGCTAATGCAGCTGCCGTTCATCTCTTCCAAAGCGTGGGCCGCTTCGGAGGTCTTCGAAAATTTTATATAGGTGATTCCTGTCAAGAAACAGAAACATTTTGTTTTTTATTTTTAATGAAAAATTAAACTTAATTTCAACCAAATTAAGGAAATAATTAGAAATTTCAA
Organism: Euborellia annulipes; assembly: GCA_023213315.1. Lineage (NCBI taxonomy): Eukaryota > Metazoa > Arthropoda > Insecta > Dermaptera > Anisolabididae > Euborellia > Euborellia annulipes. Next base: position 18,547 of record JAKCPI010030006.1, on the reverse strand, counting down.
AATGACAAGACATGCTGTCAAATGAACCAAGTTTCGTCAAGGTCAAATTTATTTATTTATTATTTGAAACAATACTTTTATAAAAAAGAATTAAATATTAAATCACATCATTTCAAGTTACACCAATGAAATTACATTAGAAAATCAATAATGGGGTCTAAATGGCCTCAGATGCGGAAAAAGGCCTTAAAAAGAATTATAAATATATATATATAATACAAGGATATACATTTTTAATACTCTTTGAATTAATTTTATTATTGAAAACACTGTGACGAAGATAAATAAATAAACATTAAATTGCTAATTAAAAATAATTTATTTAAATTAATTTTATGTAAAACATAATAATTTTAGCATTTACATATACTTTGAAAAGAAATTTGCCGGTTAAAAAAATAAATTGTCCAAGTTAATGGGTTGGAGAGTTCTCTCAAACAAAATAAAATTGATTTAATTAATAAAGTATTAATGAATAAATAGCGAGAATAAATTGAGATGACCTAGAAAATAGGAATTTGGTTGTGGCTGGGCCTCACCTTTGGGTTCACCCGTTGCTCGATCTTTGACCACCCAGATTTCCTCAATCGTGCCATATTTCTCAAAAGCCTGTCGGAAATCATCCTCGGTAATATTTTTATTACAAACTATAAACAATCGAGAATTTGGAGGGTCGTCCAATTTGGCTTCGTATCCTCCATCTCGGTATCGCCTTTGATCTCCTCTATCGTGCATTCTGCGACTTGAATCCGCCATCTTAACTTCGATGTTGATTGTTTTTGCATTTTTGGGGTTTCAAATTTAGCACAGAAGATATATCATACAGACGTGAAACTTTATAACTTAAATTTTTTTTTTAATTATTTTTCTAAAAAAAAAGTATTTAATTTGATTTGAATGCTTTACTTTTTTAATTTACAAACAACGTAAGATTAGTTATCTAATTTGACAGATAAATAAATTTGAATAATAATCTACATATTTTTTGTCCAATAATCCATAAAGTGAGGACAACATGTTGATCATTTTAGATATTTTCTGATTCGAAAATTAAAAGCGTATATTCAAGTTCTATAATTGTGACAATAGGATACTGTAGTATAGACCCCTACATATAGATTACATCTATAGATTATCTATAATCTAAGCTATTTGGATTTGAAACAAAAATTTGTTTTAGTTGGCCCAAAATGTTGCGACAAAAATCCATAGAGATGAAATGCAGCAAGAAACTTTTAATTTCAACAAAAAGAGTTCGCATGTCTGCCACCAGAGCACGTACAAGTTGTCACAGCATTTGTCGACGCCCACTAGGTTTGTAAATTAATTTCATCCAATTTGACAATTACTCACTAAATTATTTCTCGTTCGTTTAATTTATTTCTATTATTTTTACTTCTTTTTTCTTCTTAATATTAAATTTGTTATTTTTCATTGATATTAGAGCCGGTGCGTGGATTACAATTTCTTAACGACAAACTCCATTCTATAATCAAAATGGCTTCTTTTTTTAAAATGAATTTCTAAGTATCAATTAATTAATCATTTCCTGTTCATTAAACTTCAATTGAATAGAAAGTCTTTAAGATGTATTATGTTTAATTGTTATTTTTTTTTAATATGCTACTCAATATGCAAATTAATTGTCTGTCATTGAATTGTGAGAGAGCAAAGGATTTAACAATTTTGAAGATATTCTTCACTCAGGAGCTTAAACAGAATTCTTTCTTTTTCAGATTTATAATTAATATCTTCAAGAATGCAAACGATTAAATGCGTGGTGGTTGGAGATGGAGCCGTTGGTAAAACGTGCCTTCTTATTTCATATACAACCAACAAATTCCCGTCAGAGTATGTGCCTACTGTAAGTGACATTCGCTTCTCTTATTTATAAGGAAAATTATTATAAAAAAAAAAATAGAAACATACAAACGCACAGAATGTAATTTGTATTTTTAATTTATTACAATAAAATATGAATTGTTGATTTTACAATCACTAGAGAATTTTTATCAAAAAAAAGTACTTTTTAAGATTTCCTTTTTTTTCAATGGCAAATGATAAAATTGTCTTTTAATTAAACTATAATAAAAGTAAATCTCTTTTAGTATTTAATTCATGCTTTATATACATAATATATGCATTTTTTGTAACATATTTTTAAAATTGATTTTCAGGTTTTTGACAATTATGCAGTCACAGTTATGATCGGTGGGGAGCCTTACACATTAGGGTTATTTGATACTGCTGGTGAGTTCTGATTTCTTTTTAATTCAATATTTTACTGTGATGGAATTGTTTCCTAACTCAACTTAATAAGAAAAAATAATAATTGTACAATTGAATGACAATTAGACATATTTCGGCATAAATCGTAGTTTATTTTAGTAAATAATAATATAACAATGTATTATTATTTACTAAAATAAACCACTACAACAATATATTCAATACAATAACGTAACAATAATACAAGAATGTATTATTATTTACTAAAAACCACGATTTTTTCCAAAATATGTCTTATTTCTAATAACAATAATTTTAAAAGTCTAATTCAATTAATCAAAACTGAGTGTCAAATTTAAAGCTCACTCATATTTATTTTTGACTGTTTACTGGAAGATCATTGAAATTAAAATTGATTTAAAAAATTTCATATTAAGCCTCGTATATGCCCAAGTGGATGGGATGGGAGGCACGTTCACATAAGCAATGAGCCAGCCACTTTGTCTGAACTCAAACTCGTCGATGAAGGAATTGACAATTCTCTTAAACCACAAAATTTTTCATTAAAAACTTTTGATCTTTGTGATTTAAATATGGGCAGAAGCAGCCAATAAAAAGACTCTGTAAGCGGTTCCAATTACCGAAGACGTTTCGGTTTTTTTAATTTAAGAGCCAGTATGTATAATTGCACAGAGCTAGTCCGTAACTCTGTGCAATTATATATACTTATTTGATCTAAGGACTGGAGATGTCTCTTAAAAGAACCGAAACGTCTTCGGGGATTGGAACTGCATACAGAGTCTTTTTATTGGCTGCTTCTGCCCACAATTATACATCTATACATTAGAACACATTCATGCCTATTCTCTAAAAACAGATGGGTGTTTACAAGTAATGTAAAAACAATCAGCGTTACTTTTTAGGTTAAGGACTCCATTTTTATTTTAAACACGACGTTAAAATATTAAAGGCACCCCCCTAGACATGACAATAATTTTTAACACTATTTAAATGTTAACGCTTTGGCTTTAAGACTACAGAATAGCTATTTGAGGCAAGGAAGTTTTAATATTGCCACTCATTGAATACGTTTTCAGGAGAGTAAAATATCATATGAATAGTGAATAATAAAACAACAGAATGTAGAAAATATCTTTAATTTATTCTTTGGGCTATCGATTTCGTCCAAAGGACATCATCAGACCAGCGTTATTGAAATATAATATAGTGTATACATGTTTAATTTCAGGAGGAGTGGCTGAATATATATTGAGTAGTAAGGATATCCAAGGCAGCCAAAAGCAATAAAGAAAATTATATTTATCTTTATTTCATACGTTTGTCGACGTTTCGGCCGATATTCCGGCCTTCATCAGGACAAAGTGCTCTTTGCCTCGAGCTCATAGAGGCTCTTGGCAACTCCTGACTATTGCACCAGAAGTCATGACATCCGACAAATGTTCGCTCAAACGCATTGTCTGGAGTTGCCAAGAGCCTCTATGAGCTCGAGGCAAACAGCACTTTGTCCTGATGAAGGCCGGAATATCGGCCGAAACGTCGACAAACGTATGAAATAAAGATAAATATAATTTTCTTTATTGCTTTTGGCTGCCTTGGATATCCTTACTACTCAATATATACATGGTTTTTATGATTTTTAATAGAGTCGAAACAAATTTTGTGACATTTTAATTAATTATTTTTTGATATGAGTTAGATTAGTAATCACAAGGCTGAATCATATAACATAAATTAGATATTATATTGAAGTTTAATTTCTTTAATTTCTACCTCCTTGATATTTCTCCAAGGATATAGGGGAGGTAAAAAAAAAAAAACAAAAAAATTTTTTTTTGATTTCTCCAAATGGAACGAAAGTAAATATTATTTGTGTATTGACGTCACGAGAGACGACGCAAGACGCAACTTTGAGAAACGATTAAAATAGAAATGACGTAAAGGTATTATAGAAAAATTAAATAATGAGAGAGAAGGAGAATCGTTTTATTTATGAATTCCTCTTTTATTAGTTTGTGAAATTGAATAAATTATATTTATTTAACTAAAAACGAATATGACAAATAAATTGTACCAGTACTGGAACCAGGGTTTGAAGCCAATCAACCCCAGACTCTTCACCTTTAGAGACACATGTTTAAGATTTATTGAAAATAAAAATATTTTAATTTTGTTTTTTTAGGCCAAGAAGATTATGATCGACTGCGTCCACTTAGTTATCCACAAACGGATGTCTTTTTAGTGTGCTTTTCTGTTGTCTCACCTTCATCTTTTGAAAATGTTAAAGAAAAGGTAAATATTGTATTTCCAGCAGTGTTTTTGTTTACTGCTCAATCTATTCTTTTAATATTTTCATTTTTAAAAACCTCTATACGCATGGGCGTAACTAGAGAATTTGGCTGGGCGGGGGGGGCCCTAGTTACGCCCATGACTATACGTATACTAGATCAGGGGGTGGCCAATCCAAATGATCTTGCGGATCATTTTGGCAATGATTCATAACTCCGCGGGCCGCATATAAAATTATATAACTCCATTTTAGAATTAGACCCACTATGAGAGATCTCAGAATTTGAGCTCAACCTTATCCAGAATTGTTTTCCGTTCGAGAATATTATGTAACGGATTAGATGCTCTATCTGTGATAGTTGCAGAGCGAATGGTTAATCGTCATTCTTTTGAACATTATTATTTCCTATAACTTAACCCCACTGCCCTCAGGGCTTTGCTGCTTACAGTAGTGTGTTTGAGCTGACCCAGAAGTCTGTCCCTCTACTGGTTTAAATAGCGACGGACAAGGGAGGAATTTTTCTTTAATGTTTCTCACTTTGTTATTATCTAGCATCTAGCCCCCGGGTCTGGCGTAGTTGGTAGCGTGCCTACCTCCTATACCAAACGACGCGGGTTCGGACTCAGGCAGTCCGATGATTAGAAGTAAGAATGTCTGGACCCCAAATAATATATATTCATAACGGTTATCGTCAAAGTCTTAAATGGCCTAAGTTGCCGAAAAGACTGTATGAATGTGTGGGTGCATGTGAGTGTGAATGAGAAAAAAGTGTGAAACTAGCATCCAAGGGGCAGTGAGTTTTATTGGTGTAGGCGTTTTTTTCCTCTATCTCAGTAACATCAAAACTTCTAAGTAGAAAACCTGTATGACCCGATGGAACAGAACAAACTCTGAAATAGACTTCTCTCACAAATCAGCTCTCTTTTCACCTGACGAGCTTTTTCTTGTGGGGGAGGCAAACTTTAGATCTTATTGCTTCATTCCGATTTTACTGAGCGAAAAAAACGAACGACGAAGGCGCTGTCAGGCATCACTAAAGATCAATTTAAAGAATGTCTTGAAAAATGAAATAAAGTGGAGGGGAGTGAAGAATAAATAAGTTAAAAAAAAAAAAAAGAATATAAGGGATGAAGACCAAGGAGAAAATGTTTTGGAAAGTAGGGTAATAGACTTTCTATTGCCATATATTTAATTAATTAACCAATCATTTTAGATAAATTTCAAACCATTAATTGATATCATCATCTCTTTTATGATAACAATAAATAATGATTTTGAATTTATCTCAAAGTGGGTTAAAAATGCATTTCTAGGAAATGGTTTAATCATTAAGTGGAATGAAATCTGGTTTATCTCTTGAATAAGTGCCAATACTCTTTGGCTGATTGGAGGGGGGAGGCTTGCTTTAATATCAAATTGCAACCCTTTTCATGTCCAAGAAATTACACCTCTTAGGTTTCTGATAAAACTATTCCAACTTTTTATTTAATTCTCTTTGTAATTACTCAAAAAAAATTGTCTTATTCATCAAACTATTATAAACGAGAGTCGTAATTTAGAAACCAACAAAGAAATCATGAAAAAAAGTATCTATAAGAATGAGTCAAGATAAGAAAATATTTGTAAAGAGTGTTTACAATTCCTTTTTCAATAAATTCAATAAAGCTTTATTTTTTTTTTAGAAATTGAAATTGTTTTCTAATGGAATATTAATTTGTTGTTTTTGTTTTTGTTTTTGTAGTGGGTACCAGAAATAACACATCATTGTCAAAAGACACCGTTTCTCTTAGTTGGCACACAAATAGATCTACGAGACGATGCAGCTACGATTGAAAAATTGGCAAAAAATAAACAAAAACCAATCACATTTGAACAAGGTGAAAAATTAGCTAAAGAACTTAAAGCAGTCAAATATGTGGAATGCTCAGCTTTGACTCAGGTAAAAATATTTTGTCTTCTCATTGAAATTGGTTTGAAAGGATGGAGGAAATTAAATTATAAGGAATTTATCGTCTTTGAAAGGTGACCTTTGCTTAATAAGTAGAGTAGTACCCCGCGCAGTAAATAATCTTATCCCTGAAATATCAACAGGGAAATATCCCTGAATATAGATGCAGTGAGGGGCAATTTTAAAGGAAGCAACCCTCCTCCCCCCTCCATACGTTTTTATAAAATTAGATGGAATTCTCTTCTATGTTTGAAACAAAAATTGTTCTATTAAATATTAAATGTTCAATAAATTAGAACATCTTTAAATTAAGCTTTTTTTGACAGGTAATAAAATATATATATATATATATACACCCAATGAATGAAGAGGAAAGCAGCCAGATAGAAGGCCTTTATTGTTAGATCAAACTTGTAATACCAAAACGTTTCGGTCAATTTTATTGTGCCATCTTCAGTTGTATAAGTTTTTTTTTTAATAGATTTAGATTCATTTACTGCTTTTAGAAGCTTCCGTTCAATACAGGAGGATCAGAGATTGATCAGTATAAAAATACAATTAAAAAATTGACAGTAGATTTAAAAACAAAATAAAAAAGATTAAAAAAAAGTGAGCAAAAACAAAATTCAATAAAGCAAAACACGCACAGATTCACTCCAGCACCATTTATATTTATATCCCGAAGGACCTCAAATTCAACGCCTCAGCTATGAAGCTGTAAAGTCCATTGATTTCGGTCTCATTATATGGACATAGCACTAAGTCCTGCACTTACCTGCTGAGATATATAGTATATAGTCCACCTCATCCAAATTGCACAAAGGGCAGACCCCATTTGTATAAGCCCTTCCTTCCAGAACAAATGCGACGATTGTTACATGTTCTGGTCTTTTTATATATAATAAATGTATTTGCTTATGGACAGATGTATTAAACAACTCTATTCTTGAGAAGGATGAATAAATAAAATCCGGAGATTTTTCATCCTTCTCAGGCTGCCCCCTATCTTCTTCAGCAACTCTATTCTATTCTTTAAAAATTCTTATACAACTAAAGATGGCACAATAAAATTGATTTTTTATAATTGGAGGTTTAGTTCTTTTAAATTCGTATGCTGGAGTTGACAATAATTAAAACAAAGTATTTTTACTTTATTATACAGGAATTTTATTGCCAGATAACTGTTATGTGCACATTCTCACAGTTTCTGGCAATAAAATTCCTGTATAATAAAGTAAAAATACTTTGTTTTAATTATTGTCAACTCCAGCATACGAATTTAAAAGAACTAAACCTCCAATTATAAAAATTGATAATTTCTCTTTCATCTCCTTTTTTAATTTACAATAAAATTGGCCGAAAAGTAATGAAATAAAGGAATTTGATTTAAAGGGGGATACAAAAGTAAATGTAAACTTGACAATCATGTATGTGCAATCTTTTTGTACCAGCATGCACAAATTCCCTTCGGCACAAGCATGCTTGTGCAAGCAACAGCTTATGCCGAAAATTAACCTAAAAATATCAAACTCGGAAGGTTATTTATTCGAAGATAAAAAGAAATACTCATTTACTTTAAACAGACTAAATTATTAAATACTCATTTACTTTAAACAGAGGCACAATAGATATTAATATTTAAATTGAAATTTTAAATGAATTAATATATATATTATATAAATATCAAATGTCAAGACAACTATAAAATGGCGGAGAGTTTTGCTTGCGCAAATATTCTTGTGCATGATTAAAATTCATTCGATTCGATCAAGCGGCTTGCACAATTAAAATGCTTGCGGAAAATTCTTCTACAGACGCTACAGTTTGCTTGTACATACAAAAAGATTGCACGAGCATGCTTGTCAAGTTTGCAGTTAAGTGTGTAGCCGCCTTAACAATAGAGGTTCCTTATCTGGTTGCTTTCCTCTTCATTCCAGTGATTGTGTTCTACACAGCTCTTTTATTCTTTAAATATTCACATTGAATCATCACTATTGTGCATTTAATTCTATAAATATAGGCTATGTTGTTTTTTTTTTTGTCCCATTCTTTCTATATTTCTATTCTATTTATTAATGATTCATGGATGTTTTTCGTTTTGAATTTCCAGAAAGGTTTAAAGAATGTTTTTGATGAAGCCATTCTCGCTGCATTGGAACCCCCCGAGCCCGTCAAGCGAAGAAAATGCGTCCTCCTCTAAATCCGCGTTTTCCACCCTTTTATCTATAAACCTCTCATTTTCTTCCTCTTTTTTATATTATTTGCAGATGCACATTCTGGGGTTTAAAAAAATCATATTTTTTTTTTTTAATACAAAAGAGAAATTTAGTATGATCGAGAGCGCGCGCTCTAAGCTCTTTCTTTAAGCAAAATTTCTCTCACTATCATTTATTTATATTTATTATTATAATTTTTTTTTTTTTGCATTTTTTTCGCCTCTCCGAATTAATAAGGAATAATGCATTCATTAATAAATATTAACAAAATGAATAGAACTCGCGGTGTTAGATTTTATAATTACAAGGCTGTTGAAAAATAAAAAGAATATTTTTTTTATAAAAAAAAAAAAAAAAATTAATAATTGTGCAGCGTCTTTTGGAGACACGAAGAAATGTTTAAAAAAAATGAACTTATCCATATTCACTAATAATAATAACTAATAATAATAATAATAATAATAATAATAATGTTAAATATTTGGCAAAATCTCTTTTGAGTTCACTTAAAGACGGCAACTGCATTTTCAAATTCATATCTTGCCCTCTCTATTTGAACTTGTGAAAAGCCTCTAAACATATATATATATATATATCAACCAAACAAACATATGCTCCTGCATATATCCAATGCCTATACTTATATATATTTATATATACATATACGTGTATATATATATATATATATATATTGATTGAATATTTTCTTTAGCTTGAGCGCGAATAGTCTGAATGTTATTGAATAAATTTGTGTGTGCGTGTGCTTATATGTGAGTGTGAGTGTGAGTGTGTCTCTTTGTATGTTTGTGATTGAATAAAAGTGTGTGCAAGTTGTATATTTTTTTTGCGTTCGCATCTTATATAAAAAAAAAATAAATAAATAATAATAAAAAATAAAAAAATTACTAAATTTCTGACTTGAAAACACAATGTTTGTAAAAATATTTACTTTTATTTTTAACAAAAATATAAATTTTTCATCACCTTAGCCCCCCCCTTCAGTCAAAACCATTCTATTTTTTTTTTTTTTTAAGTATGACTGCCATATTAAGTTTTTTTTTTTTTTTTTTTCATGGCGCATTTATTATCAAATGTTTTTTTTTTTTTTTAATTTAATTAATTCAACTAAACAAAATATATTATTTAATATTTACTAATTTTAGTAAAATAGATTTAAAAGAAAAAAAAAAAAAAATTAAATAAGTCGAACTGTAATTGAAAATCTTGTATTTGATATTTATACTCTAATCTAACATTATCTAAATAAATTATATATATAAATGACATAGATTTGTTATGTATATTTTATTTTATTTTTTTTAAAGCTCCCATATAATCAAAAAGGGCAGCTTGTGAGATTTCATAATTTCTAATTGTTAATTAAATATAGAAGTCTCCAACTTCTCAAGAAATAAGTCAATGAGGTCACAATAAGGGATGCAAATTATTAAAAATTTCATCTATTAGATTGCAATTCTAACAAAATAATTTTCTGATATTTCTTCATTAGAAATTCGACACCCAATTAAATAAATATGGATGATTTCTAAATTTAATCTAAATGAAATGGCCTCCCTATGCCTTCAAGAATAAATATATCGTATTCAAAATTTTGGCTCTTGTTTCAAAGGGTTAAAAAATAATAATTATTAATTAAAGAGAAAGAAAACGCTATATTTTCAGCAATTTTTTATTAGTTATTAGTTAGCAAGGCAATATTCCCAAATATTTTTAGAAATAGAAATAGAAACATTTTTATTTGCTCTGAGGCATGGCCTCTTGGAGCATACTTTAAAGTTACATAAATATTTTACAATTGTACATTATTCATTTTTCCACTAATTTTTCTCTTCCCTTTCCCTTCCATCCTTACATACATAGTTTCTTTTTTCTCTCTCTCTTTTCTTTCTATTCTTTATTTCCTCCTCCCCTCACTCTTTTACTTTTCTATTCCTTTCTTTTCCTTCCGTCTGCACACATAGTTCATCACAATCATTGTGCAGAACACTTCACCCCCACTCTCCTCAGTCTATATTTCGGAGACCCATCGGCACTCCTTCCTCAGTGGATTTCACCACATACGGCCTTCATATGAGATGAAATCCACTGAGGAAGGAGTGCCGATGGGTCTCCGAAATATTTGGAAATATTGCCTTGCTAACTAATAAAAAAATTGCTGAAAATATAGCGTTTTCTTTCTCTTTAATAAATCAAATTCAGCAACACCACTTAAGGATAAATAATTATTAATTACCGCAATCATAGGCTATTCAGAACTCGTCTATTTTTCTGAAATAATTTGTACTCAATGGGCCGTGTGAATAAAAACGAAGTAAATGCTTCTAGCTTTTGCTAACTAGTCAAAGAGTCAAAGGATCTAGTTCTGAGATTCGTTATAAAACGAATGAATGATCTTTTGCTTATGCTAGATAGTAAATGAAAAATTTAAGCTTTACCTCCACCGAGTTTTTATAGGCAACCAAGCAAGGGCGTCCGCAGGATTTTTTGCAGGGGGGGGGGCAAGTCACTTCCAGATAAGTTAAAAAAAACGTATTTTGATATTAATAATGTTATACATCTCTTAGTATTTAAAGCTTTCTCACCGCGGCAAGGTGGATGTATACTGTGAAAGGTTTTTTTTGTATTTTTTTTTTTTGTTTTATACATTTTTTTGTATCATTTTAATTTTCCAGGGGGGGGGGGGCAAGTGCCTGGTTGCCCCCCCCTGCGGACGCCCATGCAACCAAGGTGTTATTCCGGGCATTCATGACTCTATATCAGATATTTTTAGTATGTACTGCCATGCACAGACCCTGGCCGCTGAGCATCATTAATTGTAAATTCTTCTTTTGCACTACATGTTGCCTGAACATTAATGCTACAAAAACCTTTGCGGTCACAGCATTCATCACCATGATGGTTTGGTTTCTGAATTCTAACGTGGGTGCAATCAATTGCAAGGGAAGTTATATACTTTTGTGACCAATCTAATTATGCTCTATCTTTTTTCTCTGTTTCTTTGGAAAATTTAATCCAAATATGTGATTTCTCCATGATTTTTCTCAGCACAAATTCACTCGTTCTATGAAATCCTTCATCTTTTGCAATTCCTATTTGGAATCCAGGGTCACCTCTTTTTTCATTCGAGTTGCCCCAGTAATCATTCCACATTATATAATTTCTTTTTTTCTTGAATACGACAAATTGATCTTTTTTGGAAATGGATTCTGATTTTTATTCATATGCTTTTAAGCAATGTCAAAACCTAGCATGAACTTTAAGCAAAAGCTTTAACTATTTATAAGAAGCTCAAACTTTTTTTTATTCACCTATGCTTGAAAATCGTCAGTTAAAGCTAATACTAGTTTTAATTCAAACGGCCCAATATAACTATAAAATTTTCGTCCTTCAAAAAATTAAGAAATATTAAAATGTCGAAATTAAAAAAAAAGAATCCGAATATCATTGATCACTTCACCTTTGTTTTTTTGTTTTGATTTCTAATTATTGAAGAAAACAGATTTAAATATTGCGAACTTATTTTCAATAATGGTGGTCCAAAATCCATTGATAACTTCATGTTTGTTAAAATTAAATTTTTCCTTATATTGTTCAAGAGAGTATTTATTATATTTTCAAGGTTGATTCAAATAATTAGTGGTACAAGTTTTAACAAATTGACTCGGAAATAGACAAAAAAGTAAGTAGATTTCAATTTTAATTACATTCTTTTTAAACAAAACGATAAAATGTTGATTTGATGGAGACTTCTAATATAGACTATAGACCTATTATATTTTTTCACATTTTATGTGGATTTAAAAAAAAGTATTGATTAGATAGCAATAAAGTTAATAAAAATTCTTCCACAAGTCCATAATATATATATATATATAAATAACATTTTCTTATTTTTATTTTTCTAGAAAAAAAAAAAATAGAAAAATTTTTCTTCATTAATTTGCATTTCTAAATGAGAAAGGATTCTAAACTTTTTTAAAGAAGTTTTATATATATATATATATATACCGTATATAAATATTAAGCTTTTCTTCAAGAGTAATTTAAAAAAAAAAATTGCATTTATTTCTCGTTTCACCGGCTGAAAATTAATTATTTATTTAATCCTTGTAAATATATAAAAACAATAAGTTAGATAGGCGTTCTCAAGGAATATTTTTTCCCAAAAATCCTTTTTTTTATTGTTATAAATATTAATAATAATATTAATAAAATGAAAATTTCTCTAACGACAATCTTATTAGACTCTAAGGGCCGGTCTTTTCATGTTTGGGTAGTTAGCGAAGTGTCTGTTAAAGTGCTTTTTTTGTAGTGCAGAAACCCTCTTCATTTTTATTCTTATAGTAAAATATATGACATCCCATCATTTTATTTAAAAAAGAAGTAGATATATTTGCTATTTTTATTTTGATTCAACTTATTTTATCAATAAAGTGATGAGATGTGATCTATTTTACAATATGCAAAAGGTTAGGTCCACTGGTAACTGAGGCAGCCATTTGCTTTTTATTTGCATAACCCAGCCTTGGAGTATATGTATATGTATATATGTTGAATTTTTTGCCAAGCTCTCTGTTAAATTAGTCGGAGCCAAAAGCTCTGGGTACGATTTAGCAAAGGGGTGATATTAGGAACACAAGCCTGGCACCAGCATTCTAACTTCACGCATAAAAATAACAGAGGCATTCTTCAATCTATCCCTTTTTTTTGTTATTATTCATTTTATGTCAGTCAGGATTATATTTCTAGGATATTTGGCAAGGTGTTGAAGATGATTATTTGAATATATTCTAATAGCCGAGTTGAAACCATGTTCGAGGGTTGGCCAACTCCCTCTGGCGCACTCTGGCGAGACGAGCTTCAACTAAAGCATTTCAAATTTTAAATTTTAGTAAAAAAAATAATTTTTTTAAAATTAATTATTTTAACTTATAATATTTATTTGAATTAATTTCAATTTTTATTTTTAATAATTTTTATATTTTATGTCTTTATTAAGTAGAAAACTTCAAAAAACCTTTAATACTGAAGAGAGTTCATTCCCTGGAACAGGGTTTCTGCATTGCACACTACCCATAGGTTAACGTGCTACCCAAAGATGAAAAGACCGGCCCTAAGATAACCCGAAGGTGTTCCCTAACACCTTTCTACAAGTTAAATTATTCAATAATATTCTTAATTTATAAACGTTCTCTATATCATTTTTTATAAATGTATTTATAATTATAAATATATATCTTTATACCTATATATTTATAATATATAAAAATAATAGATTTTTGTACATTAATTTTTGTCATATATTTATATATGGGAATGAATTATTATTGCATAATTTATTGTTTATTAAGAATAAAAGCAATTCCCAATCTATATCTTATAAAACAAATCAAATTAAACTGGAAATGAATAACAAAGATAAAATAAAATTTTTTTATTTAATATATCATTTAATTACACTAAATAGTTTATTATACAATAAATAATTGTGGCTGTACGTTTTTTGAAGTCAGAAGCAAAATTAAATAGATTTTTATTTCTAGTTGAAGTTAAAGAACACCAATCTGGATTTTTTAATAGCTATAGGGCACACCGAGTGCAAATTGGTGGATTCGTGAATAGTACTTGATAAAATGCCCATTGAGATATTGGTTCAGAAGATGGCATTGAAAATGCCGAAACAAATACGATTGTCAATCTTTGTTCCATAAGTTTTGAATCCTTCATTACGATAAAGCTCCAAAGTTCCAAGCTCTACCCTGAAAAGAGCTACTTGGAATTATTTATCAATATATTATTCCCGGATTCTCGTCTTAAAATTTGAATAAAAATAAATCTGGCTGATGCTCCTGACTTCAACTTAATTTTATAAGAAAGTGTTGGCCGATATTTATGACAATGTTCTCAATCCCTTATCAAAAATTCCTTTTAGTTTCTACAATACGTAATTTAACTTACAAATAAGCTAATGATATAATATGATACATTGGCCTCTTTAATAAATTATGCTGTTTATAATAAAAGATATCACAATTAATAAAAAGTATCTCTTGAATAGTGCATTGAGTTATTCCTAATCAATGAGGAAGAATTTATTCATATTGATAGCTGTCGAAAAGGGGGGACCAGGTTCTTCGGTTTCCTATCAAAAAAGAGGCTGGAGGGGATGCAATATACAGCCCTGGGTCCGAGCAAAACTCATTTGGGTACTTATGAATCAATCAAAAGCTACTCTATTCAAGGGATACCAATATAGGGCAAAGAGAGAGATCTCTCAAAGAAATTTTGAAATCATAGGCTTATTATCTAGAATTTAAAACATTCGACATTTCTCAGGTATATTCATCGACGAGCCCTCAGGACATTCGAAATCTTGAGCAAATTCCGGGGCATTCCACAATGGAGCACTTCCTCGATATTGTGGCGTCGAGTGATAGCCATTTATCACTTGGGTGCGTGCCCGTTCTTTACGATTTTTGTGCACTCCGTCTAGAATAATTCATAAGGTTTATTATTACCCCTCCTATGTGACGGAACGATTCTAGCCACCGCAAGAGTGAAAACAAAAAAAAATCGTTAGATTAGAAATGGAACAATTCGTGAGACTAGAAACGTTTCGTCTTTGATTTATCATAATGAGATTTAGAAGAAAGACAAACTACAAACCTGAACTGCGCTAATCCAAAACAACTTTTTAGGAGTTAATCCCGGTAATCCTGGCAGATTTTTTTCTGTTATTTTTTGCCTGGCTAGCCTCTTCGTATAGGCCATATAAGCGATGCGAACACCTCCTGAGTCGGCAATATTTTCACCTTGCGTAATCACTCCATTTTGCTTAAAAAAAAATTCTATTAGACTATTTTTAAATCATTTTTACCAAAGTTCTTCTATATAGAAATGAAATGAATGCAGTCAGTGCAAGGGCGGATCCAAAGGTGTTTCTCGGGGGGGGGGGTAATCTGGTGTGACTCGTCGCACAACACACAATTTTTTCTTAATTTCGGTAATTTAAAGGCGCATTCTGTACTTATTTGCCAGAATATAAATACAAATCAAATTTTTAAGTATTAATTTTTAAAATTTTACATTAAAAATAAATTTTTTTCGAAAAAAAAGGTATTTTTTTCAAATCTCGGGGGGGGAATTACCCCCTCCCCCCTTGTATCCGCCCTTGAGTCAGTGGCTGTTTTTCTATAGACAGGAGAAGGAGAAGGTGCAGCCAAAAATAAAAGCCTCCGATTTATTACAATTCAACGAGACGTTTCGGGTGAATTTTATTTACCCATCTTCAGTCCTTCAAAATTGTTAAAGTCCTGGAGTTGGTCGTTAGGGCAATACATGTAAATTTATTTATCATAAGTGCTGGCGAGTTGGCCCAACATTCTTATTGAGAAATTTGGTACGTATGATGGGCCAACTCGCCAGCACATGAACCCGATCCATATTTGTATAATTTGATGTACTGCGTTGGACAATCGGAAATATTTGCAAAATAAATGATTTGAAAGTGGAAAGCAATCACTGGTGTATTATCTCCATTAACCTTATAGCCCTGAATTGAGTGATATTGAAAAATTTCGTCTACGGAGTTTGAATAGAAAATTTCAAATTCTTTCATGAATACTTACATTAAGGCCAGATTGAGGCTCCGTGTAATTGCCCGATTGATAGACGAAGCATTTGGCTTTTTCTAAATATTGGCTTCTCGTTTCGGGCTGCCACCAATCATCCAAGTTGCCCTCAGCATCGTACTGGCTGCCCTCATCGTCAAAGCCGTGGGTGATCTCATGCCCTATGATCGCACCAATGGCTCCATAATTCATAAAATGAGGCCGGGACTTGTCAAAGAATACCCCTTGTAAAATTGCAGCTGGGAATTCTAAAAAACAAATTGTTTCATTTAGATATTCTCCAAAAAGCGCAAGTCAATAACAAGGAGGCCCCGTGTCCCTTCTAGCAAAGATTTGCTTACGCATGCTGTTTTCCAATGGGTTGTAGAATGCGTTGACAATCGCTGCGTATCCATGAGAGAACCATTCTGTTTTATTGACCGGCTCTCGCAATCTTCGTAAATAAAAATTCCTTTCAAATTTATTCAAGTTTAATTTGCTTTCAAAATATTTATTTGGATTAATACGGATCTGTAAAATGAAATTTATATTAAAAAAAAAATATTTTGATAAAATGAAAAAAAAAACAAACTTAGGCCTACTGTTAGCCTCTTAGTTTAAATTATTATTAGCTGGCGAATTGAATACTTACCCCTCTATAAAACTTAGATATCTTCTCTGGGTCAAGCAACTCATCTGGGTAGCCAATATGCGCCTCCATGCTTCTAGCCTTTGCAATTGCTCTTTTTCTGAAATATTAAAACAATCGTATTTTTTGACTTTATCTTAAACGGTATAAATTCGATCAATGACGTCATTCCAACGGAAATACACGTTTTGAGCCCTGTACCCCCTCCAAGCCAATTGCTGGTAACGCCCTTGAAGGAATAAATCTATTAAAAAATTAATAGTAGGATAGAATAAAAGGCACAGCAGCTTTGTTTTTATTTTATTTCATCATTCAAACCCACAGTTTCGGCCCTCATCTTCATAGCTCGGGTTCAGTCAAAAGAAAGCCCTCTCAGGTTTATTGGATAGCCATTACCTTTGTAAGGTGAAAAATAAAACACCAGAGATCTTTCATTTCCCTGAACTCTAGTCATGAAGATATTCGCCGGACCGAAACGTTGATGTAGATTTGAATAAAATAAAACCTTTTTATTCTACCCTACTTTATGTATTCGCCTCATTAAAATAAAAAATTAATAATAAGGCATTAAAGAAGGCCAGAATTTAAATTTTTTTTTTACCAAATGGTATATTAATTTTACTTTTAAATTGTTGTTCATCAAATGCCAAAAAAAAATGTGAGGCCTAAAAGGAAAAAGCTCCATGGCAGAAGATCAATGATCAATTTCACTCTCTTTGATCAAATTTAATTGAATAAACTTACCGAGTGACTTCATCCATCCACTCAGCCTCTGTCAAAGATTCAATCATCTCCGCTCGGATATCATTGATGAGCTCCACGGCCGCATCTTTTGACTCTTTGTCGAAATAATGGGAGACGAAAAGGGAACCAACTGAGAGATAAAATGAATCAGAAACTTGGTCGATACATTTCTAAAAAAAAAAGTAAAAAAAATTCAACAAAATCTCTTTTATAGGCGCACACTAAGGACATACGACTTGGCGGCATCCAATAGACATTCTGGTCAATATAAAAGAAAATTCCACAATCTTGACTTTCTCTTTTTTCGCTCCAACGATTTTAATTAAAATTCATAAAATCAACTATTAATTTAGATGCTCTTTAAAATGTATATTCTCATATCAGTGAAATTTTTTCGAAATTGTTTGAAGTACACTTTACTGAAGTGGAAGCATTCGCAGCTTAGCGGCATCGCGTGGTCAATATTGGAACTTAGATGCTAAGGGCAACTAAATATATCTCGACACAAAAAAATCTGGTGTGACAAGCACAGTACACAACTTTCTCTCGCCGAAGGGTAAGAGAAAGCTGTGTGCTTATTATTATTATTATCAGGGCCGCAGACAGACTCGACGGGCCCCGCGGCTACTTACTAATACGGGCCCCCCCCCCAAAAAAAAAACTTTTCTTTTGAGTATATAAAAGGCTATTGTGGCCTTCATGCCAACAATTTTTTACACAGTTTTCGAGACAACTTTTGAAATAGTTATACCTAGCTTAAAATATTTATTTAAATAAAGTTATTTAAAATTTTTTCAAAATTTCCTAACCAAAGAGTTACAA
>JAKCPI010030005.1:0-28897 GCA_023213315.1 Euborellia annulipes | reverse complement strand
AGTATTCTATTTAAACATTATCAATTATGATTTTTGTTAAGCCCCACACCCCCAATTACCTTAATGGTCTACCATTCAAAATTTATTTAATTTGCGCACATCGTTGATGTGCGCATTAAACCACGTCATCAAATATGTGCAAATATTTTTGTTTTAGGTGTTACATTCTAGAAAATTATTATGCTCAGGCACGGTTGTTGGTTCGACCAAGATCGATCTCAAGACAGTCTATGATGCCCCTGGTATTTTGACAGTCTCTCTCTATATCAGAGTTTGCCCTAGGAAATAATGCTATGTGAGGAGTGTAAAAGTAAAAGTGGACATTTCCCTTTGGGTTAGTTTTCAGAAAACTTTCTCCAAATGCGGCTTTTGAGGCTATATGAAAAATTAAAATTCTTATTTGGAATTATCAAATATAAATTTGGAAATGTCTGCTTTTGCACCTCAAAAAGTGCTATTCGTGTCAAAGAAATACAACAATAAATTAATTATCTTATCCAATAGTCATTTTATTGAAAATGACTGTTAAGAGAGATGTTTATATTCAGAATTTTAGGTCAAAGAAAAGAAATATTTTGCCTTTTAATCAGTTTTAATGAGATGACATCATCTTAAGGTTCTTTATTTTGCCAATCAAATTTCCATTGATCTACTCTTTGTACATATCGAGATTAGATATTGCATATACTTACTGGAATATTAGATGAAAATTTGGTGATGTGCAAAATAACTGTTATTTTGATGTCATCACACTGCAATAGAGTATTTCTTTTCATTGGCCGAAAGTTTTCAAAATAAATTAAATTTGTTTACAATCTCGAGGAAATTCGTAGGTTATGGAATAGAAGAAATATTTGCAAAACTTTTCCCCAGCAGAGAAGCAACAGAAAATTTCGCACTTAACCATGTCTTCTATGGCAATGGATATTTGTCAGGACTTTACAACATCTCTTGTAGAATTTGCCATTGCCATGCATACATATGGCAGCGCGAACCTGATAGGATATGATGGTATTCCATAACCCTCTACTTTCCTCAAGTTTTATAAAAATTGCAATTAAGTTTGAACAAAATTCATGTATTTATTAAGCTTCGTAAAAATCTGAACATTGTGCCGAAGACAAAACAAAACAACGATAGTGCTATTCTCAGACTTGCACACTCTCTACAGTGCCATATATTTATATTTTCCAGTTTATTATGATTTCGAATATATCTTGGTTGACCCAATAGCTACACACTAATTAATTGAAAATATTCTTCTTCTGGCCACCAATGTTGGTACCTTTTTACATCAACTGATAGATCGAACGCGAACAAGTAATCGAGTTCGTTATCCCATCATTAATTAGTGTTCTACAGTATTTGCCAGTCAGTGCAATGTTAATTTCTTTACGAAGTTTTAAAAACGACACTCAGTTTCTTGGATATTAATTAGATGAGTATTCTCACCTGATTGGCTCCAGGAAAATTGCTTCTGCTGGATTTATCCACTTTTGCTTCTAAAATGCAATTTTCACCACTGAAAAATATTCATTTTTTGCTGATCAAATCAACACCTGTCAATGCAGCTAAAGTGGAAATATCCGCTTTTGCTTTTACACCCCTCACAAGAGTCCTTTCACTCTCTTTTTTTCTTTCTCTATCTCTCTCTCTCTCTCTCCACTCTTGTACACTCCTTCGTATACCCTTTTTGAGCATTCTTTCCTGGGCGAGACTTGATGTTCAAAAAAATATTCCTGCACTATAATTTTGGTTTTTTTTTTTATACCTATCTTCTTGTTGGTTGCTCGTTATCCTTCTTTGTATGATTTATTTGTTTGAAACCTACTCAACAGGTTCTTCAATCAAGAAACATTCTCAGATCTAACAAAATGCTGGGAAGCTTTAAATTAGATGTGGCTACAGTATGGGCCCAGCCAGGTACGGTCAGTATTGTGGTGTAGACCAAAAGAATAGGGTTATTCCACAATCCGTGATCCGGGAAATGTTTCGCAGTAAACTTCCCTCTCTCTCTCTCTCTCTCTTCTGTTAGCTAGAATACATAGCTAGATGTCTTTTCTCTTTCTCCTTTTCCTCTAGTCAAGGGCAACAGTTAACAATTAGAACCTTCCCAGTTCTACTAACTGAGATGTTTCTCTTTTCTTTAGCACTAAAAAAATTTCATGCATGTCAATTAATGCACGCAATTGTTTTTGTTTGTTTTTTTTTTTATTCTCTCAAACAAAAATTTTATTTAGACCGAAAAAGTTTTTTTTTTTTTTTATTAATAGAATACAATTTTTCAGATCACCAATTTTATCATAAATGGGCTCTATTGACCGATCCTGATGATATCGTTGGAGGTCCAAAAGGTTATCTTAAAGTTGATATCAGTGTAATTGGAAAAGGTGATACAGTGAAGATTCCACCAAAGAGTGAAAAAGATGAAGATGATATTGAAGCGTAAGTTAAATTATGATTTCGGCTACTATTTCTGCAGTCTTCATCAGCTTCACTTTGATAAATAAACACAATTAATGTTGAATTACCTGATGTTAGTTGGCAGAAATAGTAGCCAAATTTATTGTAGTTGACATGGTATATGGGAGAAGACATGGATATCTTTGCAATAACGTGACTTCTTCCTTTTACTGACCCACTAATACATGTATTACCTAAAATATTAAAATTGTTTTTTAAGGAATTTACTTTTACCTGATGGTGTCCCCGTGGAACGTCAACGTGCTCGTTTTATTGTGAGAATCTATCGTGCCGATGGATTACCAAAAATGAATTCAAGTATCGTTGCTAATGTAAAGAAAGCATTTACTGGCGAGTCACATGATCTGGTCGATCCATATGTTCAAGTTTCCTTTGCAGGTCTTTCGGTATGTTTGAAAAGAAATGAAGGTTAAGAGACGGACGGCATTTATCATTTATTTTTCAATACACAGGGTAAAACATCAGTGAAGAAACACAGTTACGCACCAGTTTGGAATGAACAATTAGTGTTTACAGAAATGTTTCCGCCACTCTGTCAACGGATCAAACTTCAACTACGTGATAATGACCCGGTGAATAATACAATAATCGGGACTCATTTTATTGATCTCAAGACCATCTCTAATGATGGAGAGAAAGGTATTTCTTTTTTTTTTCTGTTTATCTGATCTGACCTTTTAATAAGCATTAACTTGTAAGCTAGGTAAAAAAAAAAAAATAATTCATTTATCTTGTTTATCTAATGAATAAAACATGAATATTTTTTTTTATGATAACATTTTTATAATGACGTAAGCAAAAGCAATTGAATAAAGGTATAAATAGAACAATAAATAAAAAAACATGTTAAAAATATTAAATTATGATGTAGAATGATCCCCCGGTTCGATTCCCGTTTATGGCACATTTTTTGTGATCTAGAAGCGTAATAATTTGTTCAGATACTTGACTTAAACTAAAGCGGACGTTTCGATCACATAGAACCATCATCAGAGCCAGGTCTATCATCAATAATAAATGTATTTTGATTGTTTCAGGTTTTTTACCAACTTTTGGGCCAACGTTTATTCACCTTTATGGTTCTACTCGAGATTATAGTTTAATTGACGAACATGCAACATTAAATGCTGGCCTTGGCGAAGGGGTCTCCTATCGTGCAAGACTTTTAATTGCCATACGAACTGAAATTACTGATAGTGTTGATTTAGCACCAAGCGCTGTAGAACTTGAACCAACTTTTCCAATAACAGAGGTTAGTCAAACAAAATAGAGAAGATAAGAGACAATTATAATCTAGAAGTGTGTTTTTTTTTTTTTTTTTTTTAGAATTCATATGCAAAAACGGAAGAATTTTTCCTTTTTGCTACTGTAATGGAAGCCACTATGATTGATAAACGTCTGGGTGATAAACCAATTTTCTTTGAATTAAGTATAGGTAATGCTGGAAACACAATTGATGGTCACAATGAACCATCGAGGGATTTAGGCGATTCAGATTCTGATGAGAATTTAGGTAACTAAGTAAGATAAGGAGGAGGTTTAACAGGAGAAGGCATTAGATTATAGAGTTGCAACATAATTTGGGTTCAAATCCCACTTACTGCAAAAAAATTATCCAAAATTACCAAAGACGGAGATTTTTTAGGTATCGATGGTATCGCAAAGAACCTTAATTTTATAAGTGTTCTCTCTGTGGAAATGGCCAAAGAAAATATAAACCATAAGAAAAGCATTAAAAAGAACAATTTAATAAATTTCCTTTGAAATAACAGTACAAAACTAGGAACAGTATTATAGCACCATTTCATATTTCTAATTCTGAAACAATTTTGGAGATGGTTGCTTTGATTCCCTGGCAATTTTGGATAATTTTTTGCAGTAAACTTGAATCCGAGTTGTCTATAATCCGAAACGTCTCAAATTTTTTGTTTTTTATAAATAGAGTGATTTACACTGATGTTTTTTTTTTCTTTTTATAGAAGCCGTAGTATCTTCTGGTGATACTTGCGTGACTGGAGGATTTGGTTCATGGCAAAGTACAACTCCCTCTCTAAAGCCCATGACACATGATAGGGGATCTTATTATTTCCTCCCTTATTGGGATGATAAGCCCTGTATGCATGTACGAAGTTGTTGGCCTGATCATAGAAGAAGAATGTATAACAGCAATGTTCTTTCTAAAATTGTGGATAAATTAGTAAATATTTTGATTGTTAAGTACATAGAGATAAACGAAATTGTTTCATTTTTATTTTTTTTTTTTTCATTTTAATTAGGAAGAGGGTTTAAACGAAACGCATTCTCTTCTTGAACTTGAAGATGTAGGAGCAGAAAAACGACTACGTACTTGTCTTGATGAATTAGCGACCGGCTCAGCACGATTTGTGGCAATTATTAAAAACGCTGCTGCTGGACCTGGCGTTGGAAAAACTAAACTTGATAAGGAGAGAGCTAAACTGTGTCAACGTGAAATGGTAGGTATATTTTCCCGGAACATAAGATGATCTCTCGTTCAAGTCCGGGAGATAACACATAGAGTAAGAGTAACATCAAATTAGATATTTCGTGCATAATCCGTGGGGTTTCATTATCAGCGTGCGTACTTATTAATGTTTAAAGAATTAAGAAATTTTCAGGTCTGATTACAGAACAAATTTCTAAAAAAGAATAAATTTCCACTTTTTGAAGGAATTCAAGATCCAAGATCCATTCAGATCTGAGAATAAAACTTGGGTAACGTTGATGAATAATATCTATTCCTAGATTTGTAACAAATAATCCGATCGGATTGGATGGATCATGTTCATATGGACCTGATCCTCGAGTTGTAAGCATATGTTTATCGCTGAAAATATGATACAAAAAGGTTTTATGCTTTACACCAAATTTCACTTCATTTTTTTTATTTTAAAATTAAATAACAAACATGTCTAGATCAAATTCATATTAAATTTTATTAAAAACAATTGCTTTGCAACCAATTATCATGATATTGGGCAAATTCTTGCCATACTTTTCACTTTTGGATTTCTATTATTACTAGAGAAGAGAAGATTCTATGAATATAAAAATAATTGGTTTCTAACCTCCCTCTGTTTTTTTTTCAGGAGCAAATTGGAACAATGGCTAGAAACTTACGAGCTTTAATTACAAAAAATTCCGTAAAAGATCGTTATAAGACCGCATATTCTTATCTACAAAAAATTAGATTTCTTGTAGAAGATGTAAGAAGTTTTATTTTATCTAAATATTGTAACATACTTTAACATATAAACTTTTTTCCAGCCCCAACAAGCAATGCCAGATATTTTTTTATGGGTAATTAGTAACAATAAACGAGTCGCATATCAAAGAATTCCTGCTCGAGAGATAATATACTCTACAGTAGATGAAGAATGTGGAAGAGAGAATGGCAGAGTTCAAACCCTTTTCCTCAAAGTCTGTTAAATAATAATAGCTATAGCAATTAAAAAGAAAATGTCCTAAAAGAATTTGTTCTTAGCTTCCAGGCAAACGAGGCATTGGTCCAAGTGGTTGGGCAATACAAGCTAAACTTCAACTTTATATGTGGTTAGGATTAACAAAACATAAAAAAAATTTTGTATCTGGTCTTCCAAGAGGTTTTGAAGCTTCACAAGAAATACGAAATGCTGAACGACCAAGAAGCTTGCCTCCTTCGTCTATTCATTATTTAGAAAAACATGTAAATATTTTGTAAATATTTAATTGAATCCTCTATTTTTTTTTTTTTTTTATATTCCAGTCATTTCAACTTCGTGCACATATGTATCAAGCGAGATCGTTAATTGGTTCTGATGCCTCAGGACTTTCTGATCCATTTGCAAAAGTAATAGCAGGGGAATATTGCAAGACAACACAAGTGATTGATGAAACTCTCTCACCTACTTGGGATGAATTGATCATCTTTGATGAGATTTTAGTCTTTGGAACACGTGATGCTATCAAACAAGATCCTCCAGCTGTTATTATTGAAATCTTTGATCAAGACAAAGTTGTAAGTAAATAGACTTGGTTGGTAATGGGAAAGAAAATTTTTAGGGATAAACTAGAATTTAGTAGTTGATAACTCCAATTAATTCTCTCTTTATTTTTTTGTTAAGTTGGTCATTGAATTAATTTCCAGTCGGGTAAATCAGAATATATAGGACGTACAGTAGCAAAACCTCATGTGAAACTGTTGGAAGAGCCATATTCGAAACCTCTCTTCCCGCCTTCTCTCGAATGGCATGAATTAACAAGAGGTCCGGATTATGCAGGCGAACTACTTGCTACCTTTGAATTACTTCAGGTTCAGTTTCTATTTTTTTTTGAATTTTTGAATAGAGAAAATAAGAATATCTTTTTATAGTTATCACCAAATAAAGATCAAACCATTCTACCTGATCTTCCTGAACCTAAAATTTTAAATATGGCATTAACACCAAGTGAAGCAGAAGATATTGGCCCTATGCTTCCAGTACCTCAAGGAATTAGACCAACTTTAGCGAAATATAGGTGAACTAAATTTTATTTCTTCTTAATAGTTATTCAAATTTGTCTTAGGCTTTGTTAGATTAATCACTTATTAGAGGAAAAGAAGAAAATATTATCAATTTAATATTTCAGAATTGAAGTACTCTTTTGGGGACTTCGTGATTTAAAAAGAGTTCACTTGATGACCGTTGATCGGCCTAGAGTGGACATTGAATGTGCAGGTCATATTCTCTATTCATCTGTGATACAAAACGCCAAAAAGAATCCTAACTTTAGCACTCCGGTTAAATTCCTTGAACTTGTAAGCATTATTTTACTATTTCCAAAAGAAAAGGTAATAAATAAAATAATTTGTTTGTATTTCAAAGGAATTGCCTGAACAAGAGCTTTATCGTCCACCATTAACTATTCGTGCTGTTGATTGTCGAAGTTTTGGAAGATACACACTAGTAGGAACTCATACAATAAATTCGATTCATAAATATATGTATACTCCAATGACAAAGAAAGAGAGGGAGGCAGAGGACCGAAAAAGATCTTTACAACAACTTCAAAGTGAGTGTGAGGGTTTCTGTTAATAACTAATAATTAATTGCTAGTATTGGAATTATATTTTTTTTAGCTCCTGAAAACAGTGGCCAAGGAAGGTTATCACCTGAAAAAGATTCAAATAAAGAAACAAGTCCGCTTTTAGCTAAAAATACAACAATTCTTTTGGAATTTGTAAGTTAATTTCAATTTCAATTTCTTAAGGCCCTTCACAAGTATACCACAAGTAAGGAGATTTTGTGTACAGGCAAACCCACCGACCTCTGGTCGTAACGAACTGTCGATAACCCGTAGTTATTTTATTTCCTATCTCTAACTCTTTATCCTATAAGATTCCTGATAACTAGATATTATGTATCTTCAGTATATATTTCCACCCGATCTCTTCCATCCAACCTAAGCTTATGCTATGAAGTTCTAATCTGAGAAAGAATTCCATTAGGACTTCTTGAGCAAAGAACATCATTGAGAGAGAATTCTTTCCAAAGGGCGGAATATCACAGCAACTCACTCTCCAAATAGAGTTGCCTGATCGCTATTGTGGTGGGATATCCACTATAGGTACTATCATGGTCAATGCTCGGCTGAATTAAAATCAATTATTCCACCCAATGCAACATTTACACGGAACACAAGGGAGGCATCGTCCCAGCATCCCTATGCGGTTAATCTCTCAACTAATATAACTAGCCAATTCCAATCTTCCTTTGTCCCCATGACCTTCCGTGATTGGAACAAGCTCCCTGCGTCTATCTTCCCCAAAACCCCCCCCCACTGGTCCTTATAGGTCCTCGGACCTTATGCACCAAAAAAAAAAAAAATCTTGAGAAGAAATGCGACCTAATTTGGGTCATTTGAACCACAGTTTATTTGTAAGTAACATTATTTAACATTAATAATATTTTAGAATTCGGATCGGTTCCCATCAAAAAAAGAGCTTAAAACAGAAGTAAACAAGAAACGAAAACAAAGTATGGATTTCGAAGTTGAGAATGATGACTCGAGTTGTGATTGGTGGACCAAATATTTCGCTTCTGTTGAAGCCATGATTGAGGTAAGTGTAGAGAAAATTTAGAATCAATTAGAAACTGCTATTTATGATGATTATTATGATAATGATTTAGGAAAGCAAAGAGGCACGGAAGGAGCTGGCATTGACGCAACAACAGAATGGAACTTTGCTGGCTGGTCTTGCAGATGATGGAGGCGGTGGAGGAGGAGGCGGGGGAATTTCGCCCCGTAAGGAAATCACATGGAACGGTGTATTGCCAGCAGCTGAACATGGAGGGGCAAACAAAAGAAAACATTGTACTCTCAAAGGAGCTGGAACAGCTGCAAAATTTGTAGCCAAACTCAGTCCAAAAAGCATGCGAAGGAAGGCAGAATTGCGAACAGCACTTATGAAGGTCTATCTTTTATTGTAATCATACATTTAAAACAACAAATGAATTAATTAGAAATTAAAATTACAAATCCTGGGCTACGGTAAAAAGAATATTGGGGTTTTATGATGAAGGGAAGACTCGTTATTATGGAGATTTTGTTATTGGTCATTGGTATTTATTTTTAAAATCACACTCTAGCCTCTATAATATTTTTTCAGATATACCCAAACGAGCTTGAAACGCAGTCAGAATATTCAGGATTCCGAGAATGGCTACTACCATTTGAACTCTACCGAGGGAAAAAGACAGGAGATGAGTTAGAAGATGAGAGTCGAGTTGTTGGTATTTTTAAGGTGATTCTTTAATTATAATAAAAAATTTTATATTAGTTGTCTATTTTTGGTTACATCTAACGTAAGATTTCTGAATCGCGGATGATGACGCATGGGCATGGTCTTAAAGTTTGTTAAATAAAATAAATAAATGTTGATAAGTACTCTACATATTAAAGAAAAAAATTAAAAAATTCAGATTCCGATTAAGATGAGTTCTGAAATAAAGAAGCAAATTTTTGATAAAGTCTTGGGTTAATGAAAATTATCAATGCTGAAATGCATCTTTCTAAAGGCCCCCCCCCATACACCATCGGATTTTCCTCAAGACCTGGCCTGAATAGTACACGCCTCGAGGAAATCCTCAACGTGTGTGGTAGCGGCCTCGAGGCCGAAGGGCGCTTCTACGGAAACCTCAGACATACGCGGATAGGGTTTTCTTTGAGGATTTCCCTAAGGATTTTCTCAAGGAATTTTCTTTAATAAAATTTTATCATATTTCACAAAATTTATTTAAAATTCAATAAATATAAATACATTTTAAGCGAAAAACAAAAAAAATATACATATTTTATTTATGTTAAGGTCTTTTTCAGTATCTAAGCTCATTTAGACCACAACCCTATTTATTTCAAATAATTGGTGTCCAATTCATTTGAAATAAATATTTCTCGATTGGGACGGGAAGCGAACCCTGGACCCCAGAAGCTAATGTCTTTTCTCTGAGCCACGGGTTACGGGCCGGGCCTTGAGGAATATCCGATGGTGTATGGGGGCCTTAACTATCTACCGTTCTGCTATTTTCTTTTTAAATATCTTCATATACAGTATAACATAGAACTCTGACAAACCTAAAGAAATTTAGCGTACTATATATCACACATTTATTGAGTCGTTGTGATATTCATGACGTATCCAAGAAGAAGGGACTCAGAATTATCTGCTAATAGAGAGAATCCATTACGACTTTTATCAAATGAATAGGTTAGAGTGGTTGTACTCCGAGAAAAAACACACTTGAGAGGGGGAGGAGTTCTGTTACAGCTCTATGATACATCATTCATCTCTCTATGCCATTATCATCACTTTAACTTTCCTATCCTTAAATTATTATTTTTATTCCTACTTTTCTAGGGAGCAATAAAAGCCTACAAATGGCCTTTACCTAAAGATATAGAGGACCACACAATTATGGGATTTGATCCCCAATATGGATTTTTTCAAGTATTGTATTATTTATTAAAATTGATTGTATTAATTTTCATTTAAAGTTGATAATATGATTTGTTAATTTAGGGATTGCCTTCTTCAGAGCCAATTCATGTTTTGGTTCGAGTTTATATAGTCAAAGGAAATGATCTTCATCCAATGGATCTAAATGGAAAAGCAGATCCTTATATTGTTCTACAATTGGGCAACAAACGAGTTAGTGATAAGGAGAATTATATAAGCAAACAGCTCAATCCAGTCTTTGGAAAGTAAGTTTTTTTTATTCTGAAACTATTATTAATGAATTCCATATGTAGAAATAGGGAGTTGAGGGATAGAATTCATGAATTAATGATTTCACAGATGTTTTGAATTTGAAGCAACATTTCCACAAGATTCTATGCTCACAGTTCAAGTGATTGATTGGGATCTTGTAGGGGCAGATGAAATGATTGGCGAAACTAAAATTGATTTAGAAAATCGATTTTATAGCCGTCATAGAGCAACATGTGGTCTTGCTTCGCGCTATGAAGAGTAAGATAATTTTTTTTTTTTTAATTTTCAAAATCTATATCTATGTACGTAATTGATTACATTTTTAGTTATGGCTACAATCAATGGCGTGATCCACAAAAACCTACACAATTGCTAGCTAAACTATGTAAAGATGGCAAACTTGATCCTCCAATGTATAGTCATGGAAGAGTTCGAGTTGGACGTCAAACTTTTGCTCTTCCCCTTGATGATCCTGAATGTACACCGCTTGTTGCAAAAGGTAAAGCAATCCTTCAATCATCTATTTAAGACAATTAGAGTATTTTTGATTTTTTTTTAGCAATGGAGGAACAATTGGCACTTGCTGTTCTCCATCGATGGCACGAAATTCCTAGAGTGGGATGTCGACTTGTACCTGAACACATTGAATCACGCTCGTTATATAATCCTGATAAGCCAGGTATTGAACAGGTAAATGGGAAATTAAATATTCATTTGTTACTGTTAACAGTATTTTCTTGAAAAATATTTTCTGTAATTTAAGGGTAAACTGGAAATGTGGGTGGATATGTTCCCAATGGATATGCCACTTCCAGGACCAGCTCTTGATATTTCACCAAGAAAACCAAAAGCTTATGAACTTCGTATTATCATTTGGAACACTGATGACGTTGTCCTCGAAGATGACGCATTCTTTACTGGAGAGAAAATGTCCGATATTTATGTCAAAGGGTATTTGCTTTTTTATTTATCATTTTTTCTTTCCTTTTTTTATCTTATTATATAGAGATTTTTGCTTTAGCTGGCTCAAAGGACCTGAAGATTGCCAATGTACGGACATCCATTACCGATCGTTAACTGGCGAAGGGAATTTTAATTGGCGATTTATTTATCCTTTTGATTATCTCGTTGCGGAAGAGAAAATTGTCATTTCAAGAAAAGAATCTCTTTTCTCATGGGATGAAACGGAATGTAAGATTCCAGCGAGATTAGAGCTTCAGGTTTGGGATGCTGATCATTTTAGTGCTGATGATTTCCTAGGTAAATGATCTTTCCAACACCCTTTAATTGCTTTTTTTATTATTTATATTTATTATACAATTTCAGGAGCTATCACTTTAGATCTGAATCGTTTTCCAAGGGGGGCCAAATCGTCCAAACTCTGTACATTAGATATGCTTCGTACAGATGGATCTGTACCAATGGTGAATATTTTCAAACAAAAACGAGTCAAAGGCTGGTGGCCGTTTTATGTCAAGAAAGAAAATGAAGAAATGGAACTCACGGTGGGTGATTGACTGAACTAATGATTATCAACACCAGTAATATTTAAATTCCTTCCTTCCATGTAACCCTAGCATCATTATCAATGACGATCCTTTATTTATGAATGATAACCCACAACTGGAAGAGAAATGGCTTTAGACTCTATTTTCTTCCACTTCCACATTTCTCCATTAAAGTCTTCTTTTCTTTTCTAATCCATGTACTCCGAATCTGCTGGAGGGATTTTACTAGAGTTTTTTCGGTAGTGTTCTTTGAGGTCTCAAGGCACAATTCAGATTAGAGAAAGGAAACCTAACTCTTTAGGGGATGGAAACGTTATTTTAGAGTTTGCTCCATTAATTAAAGTCTTCTTTTCTTTTCTAATGCATGTTCTCCGAATCTACTGGAGGGATTTTACTGGAGTTTTTTCGGTAATGTTCTTTGAGGCAATTCAGATTAGGGAAAGGAAACCTAACTCTTTAGGGGATGGAAACGTTATTTTAGAGTTTGCTCCATTAATTAAAGTCTTCTTTTCTTTTCTAATGCATGTTCTCCGAATCTACTGGAGGAATTTTAATGGAGTTTTTTCGGGAATGTTCTTTGAAGCAATTCAGATTAGGGAAAGGAAACCTAACTCTTTAGGGGATGGAAACGTTATTTTAGAGTTTGATCCATTAATTAAAGTCTTCTTTTCTTTTCTAATGCATGTTCTCCGAATCTACTGGAGGAATTTTAATGGAGTTTTTTGGGAATGTTCTTTGAGGCAATTCAGATTAGGGAAAGGAAACCTCACTCTTTAGGGGATGGAAACGTTATTTTAGAGTTTGATCCATTAATTAAAGTCTTCTTTTCTTTTCTAATGCATGTTCTCCGAATCTACTGGAAGAATTTTAATGGAGTTTTTTCGGGAATGTTCTTTGAGGCTTATGATTAATTCAGATTAGGAGTAGGAAACCTCTCTTTATAGGGAATGGAAACGATTGATCGTAATTTTACGATGAATATAAAACAAAATTGTGTGTTTGTTTCAGGGGAAGGTAGAGGCTGAAATTCATTTGCTCAGTAAAGAAGAGGCGGAAAAGAATCCTGCTGGAATGGGCCGAAATGAACCTGATCCTTTGGATAAACCCAAGTATTTATAACACAGCAGCAAAGCATACATGAAATAAAGAAATTTAATCAAATCTTTTTTTCCAGCCGACCTGATGCATCGTTTATGTGGTTTCTTAATCCACTTAAATCAATTCGTTATATCGTCTGGCATAATTACAAATGGGCAATATTAAAAGCGTTCATTATAATCGGCCTAGCGATTGTTTTGTTGCTCTTTTTCTATAGCGTGCCTGGCTATACAGTCAAGAAGATGATAGGCGCTTAATCCCTCTTCCCTCCTCCAAAATAATATTTTTGTGATATTTGACCCTTTTAGAGTAAATATGTACATAAATAAATACGATTAGAATAATAATAATAATAATAATCTCACCCCTCCATTACTAGCACTATTACATGAGATCAATTAACACCAATTGTATTACCATGTGCCTAATGAATATAATTAGCTAAGAATACTTTTAAATTTGCACAAAAAAAAAATTATACATTCCTATTCATACATATCAAATTGTTTTAGCCAATGGCAAAATGAGAGAGAATCATCCCCTTCCCCCTTTCATCCCCCCCTCCCTTACACATATGAATGTTAATTGGGACTACTTAATTTTTTTTTTTTTTGAAATAATAAGAGGTATGTATATTCAGAACAAAATTTAATTCCACAGCCGACGTTTTGGAAGTCTAAACGCCTCCCTTCTTCAGGACTATAGTGGATTTATAAAATTAACCTTCCCCTTGGTTTTGAGTATGAAATAAATAGTCCAAATTCGTTTGGGTATCTGTAGAAAGGCATTGATTGACTTGATAACTCTATTATTTCTACAGATACGCAGACGAATTTGGACTATTTATTTCATAATCTAATGATACAGCCAAGGGGAAGGTTAATTTTCTAAATCCACATTAGTCCTGAAGAAGGTAGGCGTAGACAGTGGCGTAACGTATTTCAGCTGCCCCCACCCCCACCCCCGCTACCTTTTTTTCGGGCCCCATTATTAAAGGAAATTTTATTTAGAACAATATATTTACAATTTAAAAAGGTTCAGAGTCCTTGGAGGTGGAAAATGCTCCCCCTGCCCCCTCCCTCCCCCACAAATGACGCTACTGATTGCAGGCCAATCATGTTCTAAAACAGTGCCGCAACAAGGGCGGGGCCGAGGAGGCGCCAGTACCCAGGCACGTTTATATTTTATAAAAAAAAAAAACATCTGTATTAATCATTTTAGTGAAGACAAAAAATTACAAACTTATAAAATAATAATATTAAATATTTTTTTGTTTTTAGAAGGAATATTTAAATCTAACTGGTGTAGGGTGTAAAGGGGGGGATGAGGGGGACTGCGTTGGAATTAGTCTAGGGCCGCCAGAATTGGCTGTAAGCAGATTTAATGTTGAAAATAATATTTAATAAAATATAATTTTTACTTTTATTTTTGGTAGGGGGGCGCAAATTCTAATTTTGGCCCCGAGCACAAGTTTTTCTAGATTCGGCCCTGTTCAAAAAACTTATTCCTTCTCCTCTTGTAATAATTTCTATAGACTTTCCTGAAATTACTTCCCTTAAGTCATTAATTCAATGATTTTGATGACCAAAAATCATTTTTTTTTGTGCCAATTTGAAATATTCATTGAAACCCTATCACAAAAAATAAAAAAAACATATTCAATTTATTTTTAAGAAATAAAATAATATCTCTTGTTATGTAAAACGTATAAATATACCATATCTTTTGTATAAATTTTTATTTATTTATTTATTTATTTTTGTTTGTTGAATTATAAATAAAGTAGCGTTAACAAGGGTCCAAAAAAAAAAGAAAAAAATTATTTGTATATAAATATAATAAGTTTGAATTTATCTTTAGTTGTTTTAATTAGATTAGGAAAAAAAAATAATAATAATAAACATCGAAAAGACAATCTTGAAATTTTATTTATTGAAATTAAATAAAAATATGAAACCTAAATTTTTTAAGTTTAATTCATTTCCTTTTTCAGAAACTCCTACTCCATATGCGAGGCCGCACAGTGCGGGCATAAGAGAATTATATGCAAGCCAACCATAATGTTTTTATTTATTTATTTATTTTTAAAAAGAAGAAATTTCAAAAATTTATATAATAGCCTATTTATAATTTAAAAATGAATTAATTTGAATTGTAAAAATTTTAAGAGTTACTCACGCAAATGAAGATAGCTCAGGGGCCCACATCTTGTGGGTACGTGGATGGCGACCACGAGCTGCTCTAGCTGGGACTGGCAGTACTTTTGTTCTTTGCATGTCAGTCTCTTCCCTTCTATATTTTCAACAGGAGTCAGACCGTGCGACGGGCCGACTTGTTCTGTCGCAAAAACCCATTCACCGCCGACCCCGCACCGCGGGATTAAGGCGAAAAAAGAAGAAGAAGACTCACTCAAATGAAGATAAAACCCCTTGGATAGCTGCAATACCATAAATGCCCCTCACTGAGTGACATTAACGCAAAAAATAGAGAGCAAGTCGAGGCTCTGAACCTGAAACAAAAAGAAAGCATTAGCATATTTATAGTTAAAAAAAAATGATTGATTGATATTAGGCCTCTACAAGAGCCAAAGGCTCAACAGCAGAGACAATTTGACCTTTAACCTTATGGTTAATTAGTCATGTGAATCAGTGAAGTACATTATAAATAATTAGATAATAATTACAAAGAAATAACAAACATAAAAAATACATAAATAACTTCCAAAAACAAATTATAAATATATATATATATATACCACTTGAAGGTCACAACTCACAGATAAATAAACTAAAAAATCATAAATCGTTCTATAAACACTTGGCTCTACCATATCCAGAAGGTAAGAGAGATTCCAAGAGCATTGGGCTCCAAGAACCCAGGGGCGGATTAAAGGGGGGGGGGGGGGGGGGCGATCGCCCCCCGAGAAGAAATTCACAATGTTATAAAAACTAGTAATCTAAAGAAATTATGATTTCCGGGCTTTAATTTCAATTGAATTTGTTACCAATCAATTTAAATAAATAGAAAAGGAGTCTAAATGGCCATAGAAGCCCACAAAGTCCTTAAATAACAAAAAATAAAAAAAATAAAAAACCGCCCCCCCCCCGACAAAATTGCATTAATCCGCCACTGCAAGAACCTCTGGGAAAAACTCTCCCTGGACATAAAAACAAAACATGGTTAAGATCTTCAACAGATTCATGATCACACTGACATTTATCACTGTCACAAATACCAATCTTGAACAAATGAAATGGAAAAAGTCCATGGTTGAATCACATTCTGCACATCTTTGTAAAAAAGGATCGGCTTCCAACCATCTTCTCAAACCACGAAGGAGAGTTGACATCTTGTTTTATTCCAGCTAGATGAAGCCACTCCTTGAAGATCCCCTCCTTAACAACAGAGAGGATATCCGAAGGGGATCGTATCCTTAAAAACGGAGCCCATATCACTGGTAGCAGATTTCGCTCCTTCATCTGCCATCTCATTACCATAAACGCCCACATGACTTCTGACCAAAAAAAACTTCCCTCCTTGCTCAGATTGAAAATTAAACTCTCGATCTCACAATGTATCTCATTAAGCCTATCCCTGCTACCATTCAGAACTCTAAGATTACTCATTGAGTCAGAAACAATAGAAATATTCTTCTGATTCAACAAACCCACATATTTCAAGGTCTCACAAATCACAAATCACCAGGGACTCGGCGGTATACACTGTTGCCTCCTTAGGTAAACTAAATTAATCTGAGGATCGAAAAAAGAAAACCCCACCGACGCACACTCCCTAAATTTAGAACCATCTGTATAAATCCTATAGGACTCCGGATTTCCTCTTTCAATATGATCCTCAGCAAGACCATTAACAATCGATGGAAAACTGATAGCATCAGGAGGAATCTTTAAGCCAAACTCAACATGGATATCTTCTAAAGAAAAATTCCAAGTTACCAAATAAAGGGTAGACCTATATCAGTACTAGCCTATATACAGAGCTGGCCCACCGGGATACCGGCAATATCCCGGTGGGCCCTCAAATATATTTGAGGATTTAAATTACCAATGTACTTTTTTTCCTTAAATTTAATATTGTGGGCCTACGTCACCGATATTTCCCGGGCCTAAATGTGTTTCCAGTTCAGTCCTGTCTATATATTAAATGAATATACATTATTTTTAATGTTTTATTTTTCTTATTAAAATTTTAATGTCTATTTTACTTTTATTAGGTTACATGTAAATAAGGAAAATACAATAGAATAGGCCTACCTTTATTAAATGCGTCATTTTTCTTGTTATTATTCCAACAATAGAAACAATTGAAATTATTACATTATTAATAAAAATTAAATTAAAATTTTGCCCAATTGGAGTTCACATAAAATTTTATTTATTTATTTTTTTTAGAATTCAGTTTTATTACTTAAGAATGTTTATGAAAAAAAATCATTTTTCTCTTTTTAGTGCATTTTTTAATTAATAATTAGTTTTTCAAGTTTTTCCCTGTTCAACATGTAAAATTAATTTTTAAAATTGAAAGTATCAAATGTTTGCATTTTTCGTTTGGCTGCAAATTAAAGAACATAAAAGCCATATTAATTAAACGTAAAATAAATAAATAATATAATTATGAAATTAAAATAATTTATAAAATATAATTTTTCTGAAGTTGGCACTTCTTGTTTGTGGCGAATTTTGAAACTAAAATCAAAATGACATTTTATGAATAGATTTCAAACTAATTTAATGACAAAATAAATAATTATAAACATGTCTTTTCCGAATTCTTATGAAAGTCAATATCAAAAAATTTATTTCCAAGATGATCAAACAGATTTATACAAAACTTGTGACGTTTTAAGGAAATTAACTGCCTTCTCATACAATGCAGCCTGTCAACAGTAAGTGGTCGTTTGCGATCAATTTATTTATTAATAAATGTTATTTATTTATTTATTTTTAGAAAGAGCGACGATGCTACGTGTTTCCTTCTTAAAGAACATCTCACAAAATACGCTTCGCTTGTTGATCAAACTGACGAAAATCAAATAAATAATTATTCTGATGTCATCTTAAAAATAGCTTCGAATTATAAAAATGGCAAGTTAAATTATTTTATACAATTGTAAAACAAGCATTTTTAAGTTAGGTATCTAAAAAGTCCATGTTACTCCAATTGTTCATATTTCTTTTTCCTCTTTTCAGAAAATAAATTATTCATTCATTCCCCTGAATATCTTTAAACAAACAGAGAAATAAAAACTTTGTGTTGTTAACCTTTTAATAAGGTTATATATATATATATATATATATATACGATCTACATCTCTTAGTTCCTGTGCCGTCTTGGCACATTTCTTCTGATTAACAATTATTATTCTTTTCCCCTTGATAGTTTCCAGGGGATGGTATCGCCCACTTTTTGGTGCCAGGGATTTATGTTATATTTGTAATTTCAAATGAAGACTGATCAGCTCATGTCATTATTTTACATATTTATAAATTTTGTTCCTTTTTGTTTTAGAAAGTAAAAACTGGGTGAGCAATTTAGGAAATCCAGACGATTTCTTAAAAGAACATCTTGAACTTGAAAAATGCCCAATAAATAACGAGCCGATATGTGCCAATAGTCAAGTAACGGAGGATTTTCTAAGAAAATTACAGAAGAATTATTTAGAATGGGAAGAAATAGAAAAGAATCAGAATCAAGGAGGATTCACAAATAATTCTATAGAACATAAAATAGACCAAAAACAAAATCTTTTTAGTAAACCATCAACAAATCATTTTAATTTTAATCAAGATTTCTCTCGGGAGACGAATAATTTTCCAACAAGAAATGAACCAAGTTCTTCAAGAGTAAATACAATGCGTCCTCCTGCTATTTCGAATATGCAACAGATGCAACCTCCTTCTTCGGAAGGGAAAAAAACGCCAGGCTTTTTTAAAACTGCGAGGGATGAATTGGTAAATTCTATTTTATATTTTGTTGTTTGTGATAATCATAGATATTTATATTTTCATTCACAATAATCTCTTGTCAAAAATTTTAATGTAAAATAAGTAGGCCTACATAAAATGATATGAGAATGGTCCATCAAAGGCTGGCAATTTGATTCTCCGAATTTTCTTTCCTAGAACAGTTTATTTTGACTGAAAACTTAATTTTGTAAGACATAAAACATTTGTTTTCTATTTTTCATCATTTAAACATATTTAGATTCTTATCTTCACATTTTATATATATACATGGAAATTGTAAATTTTTTTATAAAAACAATGAAATAATCACATGAGTGGTTTAATATTGTTCCTCTTATTGTATGTGTGTATAAAAATCTAAAAATGTTACAAATTTAATTTTTTATATTTTATTTAGGTATCATAGACGTATATAGGCAAGAGGGACACCGACCGTATATCTATTTATATTGGCTTGCCTAAAAAAAGAGTAATAAGAAAAGGAAAATATTTTAAATATAAAAAATTTTAATAAAATTCTTAACTTTAAATAAAAAGGACCCGGTCCCTCGCAAAATATTTAGAATCAAAAAACTTTTTAATTTTGCCCTTGGTAAGGTCAGTGCTCCCAACTCTCCAGCTTTTTTTGAAATTTGTATTTAGATTCACAATATAAAACAAGTGTTTATTTCAAAAATTAAAAAAAAAGTTCGATTGAAATGGATTTAGCAAAAAAGCGGACTGATTCGAGTCAAGCGGGGAAAAAAAATAAAAAAAGATGATATGAATTTTTCATATAAAATTTCTCCTACTTTTTTCGATCTCCGGCTTATTTGGAAATTTTGGTTGGCAGCCCTGGATAGGGTCCTTTTGAACAAAATTCTGTATTTTTGTGTGGGGGGGGGAGATCTTTAAATATTAGTTTGTCTCGCCGCCCCCGAAAATAAATCATATATATACGCTACGCCTTTGTCTCTCAAACCTAGTTGTTTCAAACCTCCCCTGTCTCAAATATCTTGGTCCATTTTATGCAAGGGATCTAAAAATCATTAATTCCTGTGATCCTGGATTACTTCTATTATCTTATAATTAATTTATTTTCTTAGAAGGTAGCGACAGGAGAATAAAAAACTATTTTAATTTCTTTTAGTCGACTTTTCGGACGCCAATTGCGTCCTTCTTTGCACCTGCAGTCAACAGTTTTATTTTTTTATTTATAAAAAAGAATGTTATATTTTTTTGTGTAAAGCAATTTTAATTTCAATAAATGTTTGTTGACTGCAGGTCCCGAAGAAGGACGCGATTGGCGTCCAAATGTCGACCAAAAAAATTAAAATAGTTTTTTATTCTCCTGCTGCAGATCTACCTTGCTTAAGAAAATAAACAGCCATTTTCACTTTTATTAATTAATTTATTTTTGTCTATTTTTTAGCATATTCAAAACCAAAAAAAATGGGGAAATGGAAATGATTATGGAAACAATTCAGGAAGTTATGGAGCAGTCAAACGAAATTTAGGAACACGCCGAGGTGGAAATGTAAATAAAAAATTTGTCCCACCTGTTCGTTCAAATCAAGACGAGTTAGTTTTATTAATTTTTTTTTTTTTGTTTTCATTTTATTTAAATTGCATATTATTTAAGATGATTATTACAAACGATTGAGGATTGAAAAAAATGCATTAATTTATATGCTATAATGGACTCGTGGCATGAAAACAAATTCACTTTTTTTTTTTTTGTTTATTTAATTATGACTAAATACGTACGGTTAACAATAAAGTTCGCGAAATTTTTTAAATTAATGAAAAGATAGTCATAATCCCACTTCGTCCATTGATGTGTTATTATAAAATCAATAAAATAAAAAATATGAATTTTCGATCAAATTTAAAAAAAAAAATCATGACACGAGCCCATTTAGAGAAGATTATAATTATTGTGGGCTGGAAAAAAGAGTCTGTATGCATGTTCTAATCTCCGGAGACGTTTCGGTTCTTCAGTCCTTACTAAAAATATACATATAATATTAACGATGAATCTAACGTTTTTTCCAAGATTATTATAATATTAACATTGTATATATAAAACAGACAATTATAAAAACTAAAGTACAAAAAGTAATGAATTAAAAAAAAAAAAAATATAAAAATTTTTTGATTTTAAATAAGTACAGTGAGAGACAATATTAAGTCCCACCCATGTGTTTTCTACTTGTGATTATTTCATTGTTTTTAGAAAAATAATATATATTTTTTAATGGAAACTTTGATGGTTCAAACCTAGAAAATTTACAATAAAGATTTTAAATAAAGAATTATATATATCATGTGTTGGTCCATGAGGTAATTATGAAAAACATATAACTAAGTATTTATTAATTTAAATAAGCGCTTATTTAAATTAATAAATACTTAGTTATATGTTTTTAATAAAGATTTTCATTTTCTTTAGAAAAACAATGAAATAATCACATAGAAAACGCATGGGTGGGACTTGATATTGCCCCTCACTGTACATCGCTCGTTTAATAGTATTAGATTAGATTAGATAGATAGATAGATATTAGATATACATGTATATTTTTAGTAAGGAATGAAGATGGCTCTTAAATTAAAAGAACCGAAACATCTCCGGTGATTGGAACCTGTATACAGAGTTTTTTTTTTTTATTGGCTGCTCCTGCCTACAATTAATTATCCATCTATAAAACTCATGGCCACGACTTTGAACACACAGATTATAATTATTTATAAAATAAATAAAGAAACAAAACGGTGATGACAATTCTAATCACTTTTTTTTTTTAGTGATTTTGAGGGCAAATTCGGAATTGGTACCGGATATCAGAATCCAACAAAGCGAAGCTCTTCATCACAGGAGGAGGAATTCGTTGAAGATGAAAGATTAAGAGGAATATGTCCTAAAATGATTGAAATGATTCGAAATGAGATAATGGATTCAAAAAAACCAATAGGATGGGATGATATTGCTGGCTTGGAATTCGCCAAGACCACCATTCAGGAGATTGTAGTGTGGCCATTGTTGCGACCGGATATCTTCACGGGTTTGCGTCGTCCGCCGAAAGGAATTTTACTCTTTGGGCCACCTGGCACTGGGAAGACGTTAATTGGCAAATGCATTGCCTCACAATCACATTCCACTTTTTTTAGTATCAGTGCTAGTTCTCTCACCTCTAAATGGATTGGCGACGGTGAGAAAATGGTTAGAGCACTATTTGCTGTTGCAAGGTGAGTTAAGAGGGTTCAGGAGCGACGTTCTAAACGTACTTTAAAAAAATAAAATTTTTCAATGCGGTTTTTTTTTAAATGAATTAAATTCATAAGAGATTATTGGGACATCGAGCTATAATTTTTTTAATGACTTATTAAAAAATTATCGTAATTAATTTTTTTGTTATCAAGCAAATACAAAAAAACAATCATGTCCCAATAATCTTTAATTTTTTTTTAATTTAAAAATGAATTTATTGTTATTATTAATCACATATTAATTAAGATATTTTTAAAATAAGCTTAGATGATTTATTTAAAAATCAACTGTCAAATTAGTTCAGCATTCTTGCAATAGATGGCAGGCTAGTCTAACAGCCGATCCCCTATTGCCTATATCTGGCCTATATTTATATATTTTTATGCTTTTATAAAAGATACATAATATATAATAACATTTATAAAGTATTTATTGTTAAAAGATCAATAAAAATCAACCAAATGCATTAAATATTATTAGCTATCATTCTGACATCTCTTGGCAAATTTTTGAATTACTTGATTTTTTTGGGCATACTATTTTTACGCCATCTTAGCGGGAAAAAGATGCGTAATACCTTCGGTCCTATTCCCCCTTAAGAGATTTCTTTTCTAAATTTTTTTTTTTTTTTTAATTCATTTTGATTTTTTTAGAGTTCATCAACCTTCAGTTGTGTTTATTGATGAAATTGATTCTTTACTTACCCAACGGAGTGATACTGAACATGAAAGTTCAAGAAGAATAAAAACAGAATTTCTCGTCCAATTAGATGGCACAGCGACCACTGAGGAGGATCGGATTTTAATTGTTGGTGCAACTAATCGACCTCAGGAATTAGATGAGGCGGCAAGAAGACGATTAGTTAAACGCCTTTATATTCCGTTGCCTGAATTCCAGGTAATTTTATCTTTGTCAAAATTTAGTACATGTTATGCGGTACTGGCAATTGAAAAAATTGTGAAAAAATCAGAAAAAATTGATCATTTTTAATGATTTTTTTGCATTTTAAGGGACAAAATCCTCCCCCACTTCCCCCTTGGATCCAAATGTTAATGTTTTTTAACTTTTCACTTCTCTAGACCTTCTGAAGAAATGTTAAGGCTAAAATATTCCTTTTCATCCCTCCAAATTTGATTCATGGCCCTATAATTAACGAAAAGGGGTGGAAATAAGTAGGGGGCTCCCCCCCCCCGCAAAAAAACGGTGCCTGGTGGGGGAAAACGAAGGTCATATTTGGATTCAGGAGGTCATTTTACTTAAGAATCTGAAGGAATTATCTCGGGGCCAGAAAAAAAGTTTCATTTTGTAGCACAGTGTTATCTTATGTTGTGGTTTAAAAACATTTTTAATTTTATTTTGTTTTAGGCCCGAAGGCAAATTGTAGAGCGTCTTCTTGCCAACGAGAAAAACAATTTAACACCAGAGGAAATTGATGAAATTGCTAAACTCACCGATGGCTATAGCGGAGCTGATATGAAAAACGTTTGCTCTGAAGCCTCCTTGGGTCCAATCCGATCCATCGGCCTCCATGAGATCGGCGGAATTCAACCCGAACAGGTAAGAACTCAGAGAAGTCAGAGAGCAGAGAGGGGAGGGGGGGGGGGGATCAGAGTGTTCATACGATAGACAAGAATAGGGGTGAACAGGGGCGTATATACAAAAACTAAATTTTTTAAAGTTTTCCGCCCTGCGGAAAAAAATTTTCCCGACCGTGAAAATCATTTTACCTTTTTTAGAGAGACACGAAATTTTGCCGCCCCGCGGGACATTTTTCCTTTTGCGGAACCTTAGTTTTCCACCGTGCTGAAAATTTTTTTCCGTCTGTGCAAAATTATTACCTTTTTTTCTAGGCCCCGCGGAACATTTTTGCTTTTGCGAAAACAAAATTTTCCCACGGAGCTATATTTTTTCGCACTCCGGGCCGGTCAAACATTTCGGGGGGGGGGGGGGGCTCGCTGATGTCTGAATATCCCTATATACCGGTATGTATATGCATTTGGAGAATTTGGGGGGAGGGGGGGCCTTAGATACTCCCCTGGGGGGAAGGATAGTATTTTATTACCGTTACGATATTTGAATTTGGTTTTAAGAGGTATTTCTCCTTCTCACCCACCCGGGCAGAGTAATCTTCTTTTTAAGACACTAAAACCACCTCAAATTGGGTCCTTTGTGTCTCGGGGTGAGATTTTCTTCCTTCGGCTATGTTGAATTATTTACGGCCAGCTGGGTTCGAACCCGAGTCGTGTTGAGACTTCAGTTCCGTGATTCCCAGCTTAGTCAGTTGCCTCCTCTCCGAAACCCTACTTTTATTTTTAAGTGGGTGTAAAAAACGTGAGCATAAATCCGCAAAATAAATATCACCCAGCGTTTGTCGAACACCTTTACACTTTTATTTTAAGCAGACGTTTCGGTAACCATAACGGATCTTCAGTGCCAATGAAAGTTTATTAAGGTGTCCTTGTCATATATGATAGTATTGTAATGTACCCTAGAGCTCTCGGCAAGTAGATGGCATCCGTCGTATGGTTACCGAAACGTCTGCTTAAAATAAAAGTGTAAAGGTGTTCGATAAACGCTGGTTTTATTCCTCCCGACTCCAATCTCACATACCCAGCATACAACTTAATTTATAAATATCACCCTTCTAGAAATTAATTTTTTTCTGACGTACAATGTTCACCTTAAAATCTGAACCAAAATTTTCATCTTCAGTTTAACGTTTACTTATATAGGCCTACATATTTTTGAATACAATTTACCGATGGCTACCGGAGGACGTTGCACAATACACAACCCAGCATGATATTTATTTTTTGGGGGAGGAAAAAAATAAAATGTTAAAGAAAAACATTGAAGAATGAATGACAAAATGACAGAATCAGGGTGCCTGGACATAAATAAATGAATCGGCGCCATTAACCCTCTTTTGGATGACCTCTTGCGCGGACGACCTTAATTAAAATTCGTTCATTTATTAAGATTTAAACTTTCGCCGTTGGTTCTCGTGACCAACCTTTTGAAATGAAATAAAAAATAAAATAAATAAAAAGTTAGTTGTTTCATTGTTTTTTTTAATTAAAAATAAAAAATTAATTAGTTTTCAAAAATCCCTTTCTTATCTTCCAGAAGTGATTACATTCTAATACCCATTGCGTTCATTTGTTGTCTTTGATGTCTCTTTGCGTCACAGATCAAGCCCAATCAAGATTGGACAGCTCTAGGTTAAAAATTGTTTATGGCCATCTATACGCTTGTCAGGGAACTAACAATAAGCGGGCGGAAAAAAAAACTCGCTCCCAGAGAGATTTTTAACTCTGCTTTATGATATTTCGATGCTTTTTTTAGATACTTGAATGGCACGTAGTACTATTAAATTTTT
The DNA here is from genome assembly GCA_023213315.1 of Euborellia annulipes. Lineage (NCBI taxonomy): Eukaryota > Metazoa > Arthropoda > Insecta > Dermaptera > Anisolabididae > Euborellia > Euborellia annulipes. The sequence continues at coordinate 2,946 of JAKCPI010030005.1, read as the reverse complement.
ATTTTTAATAAATTGTAAAAAATTTATAATTAAAAGTAATTTATTAGTTTAAAAAAAGTTAAATCATTTATATCCAGATTTTCAAGCCAATTAATGTATTTGTTATTAAACTCATGAAAAAATGTTATTTTGTTGGCGAATGGAACGAACTCTACAGGATAAATTTTGAACTAGCTCAGTAGTGCCATCTAGCCAAGTGTCATATAACTAGGAAACTTGTAAACATTCTTCCCATGGTCCCCCTATGCTTTTTGCTTATTTCTTTCTTGGTAAAAGCGAATGAATATGAATTCGTTCTATACATATTTTTTTTTTTTTAATTTTTCCCTTTTCGGCTACAGAGGCCATTTAGGGGTTTGAATTTACTATTATATATTTTTGAACGTTTATTTCGATTCAGGTGCGCCCGGTGAACGTGAACGACTTCACAACGGCATTGAGACGAGTTCGAGCAAGTGTCTCGCCAAATGATCTCGAGAGTTACGTCACTTGGGATAGAATTTACGGATCAGGGGGAGGGTCTGCGCTATAAAATTGTTTTTTTTTTTTTACTTATCTGTCTTTGTTGATTATTAAGGGTAGCCAACCCGCAACAACTACTCATTTTTTTCTTTATTGTTTTTATAAAATAAAATGTTATATCTATATATTTCAACGAGTTTTAATTTCCTTTCATAAAGCCTACTGTGTTTTAAAAATATTTTTGCTCTCGGGCTTGGTGTAAACGTAAGTATAGAGTAATTTTTTTGTTTATCTCAATATCTCGCGGTGCCGGGGCACACCTGGGCCCTATTTCATAAAGACTGACAATGCGACAATTGTCAAAAATTGACATAAATTGTCAAGCTTACATTATTTATTTTATTGTCAACTGCTAAAAAGCAGTTCAATTACAACGATTGTCAACACGTTTCATAAAAAAATTGTCAGTTAATACAAATTTGTCACTTTTTACTTCCTTCTATCCAGCCCTTGGCTGCTCATTTTTATTTTTTAAGTAATGTCCAATTGGACCGACTAACCAGCCGAAGCCGAGAAAGTTCTCTAGTTGTTTAAAAAAAAAATTTTTTTCTAAACAGGCTGAATCTTAACCTGTTCGAACCCGGCAAATTCGGGACCACTGCAAGTTGTTTTAAATTATATTCGAATCCCCAACCGAGAATTCTTTAAGTTGCTTTAATATTTGTTTTAAATATAGGCCTATTTTTTGAATAAATAAAATATATATATAGGTTAATGTCCCCTTTATATTTCTTCTATATTTTCGTTATTTTTATATAAATCTGAATCAAATTGTCTTTGCCACCTCTATTTTTGTCTAACAAAAAGAATGGAGAGAGAAAAAAAAGAAAAAGTTACCTTTCATAGAAAAAAAATAATCGACATCATATTTAATTCAGGCTTATTTTCATTTATTTAATTTAAAAATATTTTAATTAAATATTATATTACCAAATAAACAAAGCATTGTTGCAAATTAGATTATTTTTTTAAATAAGCATTATATGATATAATTACTTTAATATTATTTCCTTTTAATCAATTCGATGTAAATAAATGTGAAATATATTCTAGGTTATACGACACAGCTTTTAATGCCTGTCAGAATTTTTTTACAATTGTCAACCAAAAAAAAATTGTCCCGACAATTCTCGTTTCAAAAACAAAAAGTGACAAATTATTCGTGACAAATTGTCAAAATTCACCTATCAGCCTAGAAATTTTATGAAACCAAAAAGTGACAAATTGTCATGACAATTTTACAAAAATGTCATTTTTTTTACGTGACAATTAAGTCAAGAGCGGATTTTTATGAAACAGGTATTCGACAAATTTACAAATTGTCACCTGTCATTGTCAGCTTTATGAAATAGGGCCCTGTTGGGAACCATTGCTCAAAAGAAATGTGTTGTCTTGATTTAAAACTTAAAAAAATATACAAATTTTTTATTATATTATTATAATAAAATTACAATTTCTCTTTAATGATAGTGATCCGCTCTACTAAACGCTGCCATATAACAAAACACTCCTTTTGGCGGTTTCGGTCGTGTCGGTAGAAAACGCTGCGGTATTGGCTTTAGAATCTCTAAATTGTATGATTGTTGCGATTTAATCTTTTTATGAATTATTTTCCTCGTGCGACTTCTTCTTTTTCTCTTTCTCCTCCCCTCTCCAAGCTCTTCGCCTTCCGTCTCCTCTTCCTCCTCCTCCTCCTCGTCATCGCCGTCGTCATACTCCTCTTCTTCCTCTTCGGTGACTTGTTCAAGACTACTGCCTTGACTAGATGATGATTGGTCAATGCCCATCAGCAATTGATCCACCCATTTGAAGGTTTGCTCGGTTTTTCGGAGGACATCTTCATAGATATGTGCCGGGACGACGGAGGCTAAAGGACGCAGATCACTTTCAGGTGGTTCCCGATCAAATGGTGCCACTAATTTACGATCGTATTGCATGGCAAGTAAAAGAAACCAGAGATAGTCATTGCGGATGGCCATCTCATCGAGATTCGAGTCCATCATTTGAAGACGCCATAGCCAAGCGTGGGTCAGATCACGATCTAGAATAAAAAGGAAACGTTCATGCTATTTGTTCGCTTCACACATGACGTCCAGCAACCATAAGTTTTAATTAAAAAAAAAAAAAAAAGAAAATCGATACTTACCCTCTTGAGGTAAAAGTTGAATCAAAGCTCTCGCTAATAAACTATTAAAAAAGAAATTATTATTTAGCAAAATGTAATTGTCCTGTTCAGACATCTTGGAAAAAAAAAAATATTTCTAATTTTTTGAGTCTTTCCGAAATATTTTTGTTTATTTTTTTTGATTTGTTGACAAATTATTTGTTTTCTTTTGTAGTTTAGCTCTTACTAGATTCAGCTTCCCTTTCTGTACGATAAAAATTGATTAAAAGCAAAACTTTTAAGCTTTTAAATGAGACATC
>JAKCPI010030003.1:0-13999 GCA_023213315.1 Euborellia annulipes | reverse complement strand
GAGAAAGTAATTATCACTCCTCGAAAAATAAGCATTCAATTGAGGAATAAACATTAAAAAAAAAAACTTTTTTATTATTTTATTCAATTTATTCAAATGAGATTCTCACAGATGTAATAACTTTTGGAATCTTAACTGAATTGTACCTGAAGAAGGCCACAGAATTAATGTAATCTTGAAAAATAAACCAGAGTGAAAACCAAATTCTTTTATCAATGATAATAACTGTGAAAGCCTAAACTTCAAAATTAAAAAACCTGTTGTAAATTAAAACCACTTTTGATATGCGAACTCGTCCCTCTCTAGCAGAGCTAATATTTGTAACGATATATAGACGCAAAAATATTATTTCTTCTTCAATATTTAAAAGTTAACTTAAGAAGTCAGAAATCTGTCGGGGAGAATCGAGAGAAGAGTTAGAGTATAAAGTAAGTGGCTGCCACTTAATATAATATCTTGTTGAAAAATATGAAAACCCCTTTGTCAGATTAAAACAATGGCGGCCCTATTGTATAGCGTAATGGTGTTCATTTGTATTAGTTAAATTCTTGCTTAAACGAGGCCACTTGAGAGCACAAGAAAGCAAGCGACGACTTGCAAATTGTGCCACAATCATGATTGAGAGGTATGAGAGGGGGTGAAATTTTAAACGAATAAGTCGAAAATTATTATTCGTAAGAAGAAGAAACAAGTTCAATCTGAAAATCTGCGAAGGAAGAGAGAGATAGAGAGATATTACCGTTCGGAGTGGCTTAATATTCTTCTCAAACTATTAAGCTATGTAAACATTTAAGCCTAACGAGTTTTCTTAACTTGCGACAGAATAAGATTTTTTTTTTGTTATTAAGGGATGAAGAAAGATAATTTGAAATTCCTTCACTTCATGTCAATATTGATTATCGTATTTTTTTTATGGATATGGGCCAAACCGATAACAATTTTTGATAAATGACAATATTTTGTTATCAAAAGAATACTTTTACACACCTATAAATTTATTTGTATTATTTCTCTTGTTGAATTTTTGAATTAATTTTTAAGCCCTCACACTGGCAAAAATGTCGGTCAAAATTTTGTGAAAAAATATTGAGCTACCAGGAAAAACAGAATCAGATAAAAATAAAATCAATTTCTATAAGATTTTTTTATTTGATTGTCAACGTTTCGGACTCCAGTCGCGTCTTTCCTCAGGACGATCTCTTGATCAATACATAAATAATTATGGAATGGAAGAGAGCAAGTACCGGTGCAGCAAATAAAGAGAGCCTTTGGATGCCAAATTCCGAAAGGGAGACGTTTCGGACAAAATTTTATTTGTCCGTCCTCAGTCCTTCTAGGCTTGTAATTTAAGGCACAAAGTTGTCATTGTTGTTGCAGCACAGACAGATCTTATAGACTCTCACGAAACATTAAACACTCACTCGCCTGTTTTTATAAAAAAATATACATGTGCACAAATTTGTGCCGCAACAACAATGACAAATGTTACAAACTTATTGTAACATCATGCTTTTTATGTAAATACTTGCTTTGATAATTGTGACTAACTTCTTGGAAATGAGTGAAAATAGCGGTAAAATTTGAATCTAACTTCACAGAAATGCCGACAGATGGCACTGACGTCACTGTACAGTATATAAAAAGGCAAGTAACGGACATGACAGTTCACTTGAGTCGGAGCAAGTGCACAGTACTTGATAACGGCTGCAGAATAAGCAGTTGAAACGTTGTACAGCATTGCAATGATTAAAATAAAAATGTAATATTTTTTTTCTGGATTATCATAAAACTTCAAATAAGCATATAAGTTGAAAGATATTTTTATTAATTTATACCTTTTCATTTTAATGATATTTCATACATAGATGTTCAAAAAGTAAATAAAAATGATTAAAAAAAATCACTTTTATTCTAGGTAGTGAGATAAAATTTAAGGAATATTTGTTTCTTGCTTATATTCATTACTCTTAAATGTATTCACAAGTCGTTTGTTTCTCTCAGAAAATAATATACAAAGAAGAAGTTATGAATATTTATCATTTTGGCTTTTAAATTTTTATTCCATTCTACTCGGCCATCAAATGGATTTATTATATTTTTTTATTTTATAATCAAATAGGTTATTTTAATTAATTTCATGTACCGTGTATATTATTTTCAAAATAATTATATTCAGTCTAAAAATAATTTAAACTGATCATATATGTCTATATTTAATTTTAACTGTAAATGCGATTTAGTAATTTATTAATTGAAAAAAGAAAAAACTATTGTAAATTCAGACTGTGGCGAGAAATTTCATTTCAGCGTTTTATAAACTGGGGGCAGACTAGCCTAAGGGGAGGGGCGAATATTAGCCATAGCGAGTAATTTTCTAATTGAATGCTAAGTTTTATAAATAAAATAATATAAATAATAAAATAGTTTGTATTAATAAATTTGTTTAGCAATAAAAATTTTTGTGCTTGTAATTATTTCATAAAATGGACGACATCGGATTAAATATTTTTAAGTGAGGCGTGGTGACAAAGTTTGGAAACCACTGGTTTAATCAATATAATCTTTGAGTATAATATTAATAGAATTAGATCATATTCTCAAAAATTAAATCATATGATAAATTTCTAACATTCTGATGACGATACAATCCGTATATAATATTTTACAACGTACAAAGTATGAGTGATGAACATTGGCAGACAAATATTAACCTTAATTTCTTAAGACGAAAAAAACAACAATCTATCAAACCCCGATTATTTACCAATAGTATGAGTACTTTTTTTTTAATGAATGGATGCATAAGGTCTAAAGACCTATGATCATTGTCACAGGCAACATAGCAAAATTGCTATCGTAAAACGATATATCGGTATTGGCTACTACAAAAAGAAAGGAAAAATACAATCTTTTTCAAATATACTTTATTTCCTATTTCAATCTCCTCTAAAATAACACCGGTTTATTTTACAATCCATATATTAAAGGTTAGAAAGGAGAGAAAAACTAAAGGAGCCCGATGATAAACTTGATATGTAGGGAAAAAATCTTTCCCCTTTCTCTTACCTTCTAATCGAATTTTATTTTCACACCAGATTTTTTCCATATATTTATTCCCGACATACGAAACATATGATTCAGATTAAAATTTATAATATGGGAAAATATTTATATTTTGTTATCAACCATTTCTCCTATCTTCCCTATGAAATACAAGATAAATGGTCTTCAGAAATTTCAATCACAAAACGAGAATATACATTTGAAGAGATCTAAAAATAATTGATTTTTGAATTTAAAAAATCGTTACAAATTTGAGAAAATCGAAAAAACTGAAAAAGTACATCAGTAAGTTAGTACTCTTCCGATTTTGATTATTATTTTTCCGTCCCGGGTGTTTACTTAATATAATTTCAACCTCTACTCAATTCCTTCCTAATTGACACACCCACACACCCACCCACACACCCACACACACGACAACCATGTCCACCACTTTTATTCACCAACTAATCCATCAAAATCTCACATCAATTTTTACAGATCCATACTTTCTCTCTATATATATTACATATAACATATAAAAAAAATGGAATATCAAATAAAAAAATTAAAAAATAATAATAAAGTAGTTAGTGGTTTTGGATGCCAAAGCAAGTTTAACGTTCGGTTGAGTTTGCTTTGTTTTAGGGTCAATAGGTCGTCTCTTGCTAGATTGTAAACAATTGTCTCGAGCAGCCAAGGCGAGGAAAATCTTCTATTTACAGGACGTCCCGAGAATACATTAGTGTCACTATTATGGAATTTAGCCATGAGTGGATTAATGTAACAGCTTTTGAATCTACATAGATTGGAATATGGTTGGCCTGTCAACAGTAAACTCTCTCCCTCTCTCTCTCTCTTTAGACTGGCTTGTGGGACCACCAAGTCAAGCCAATAAAGACCAACTCGCAAAAGCCAATTTCAAATTTCCGAATCAATTTCCTTTGTTGCTTACTAAAGCATTTTTTTTATAAACTAACGGGCGGTCCATATTTTGACGGACATCTCGTCTATATAACATAAAGGCGACTGACCCGCCCTCTTCATTTGGTTAAATATTCTTCTTTATTGTAGATATAATTTTTTTCGTATTTTATAGGTTCTTATTTCTCAAATATAAGAGCTTTCAGGCCTATCATATTTATTTGCACACTAGCAAACGTTTCAAAATTATGTTGCGTCCACCTTGTTTAATCAAAAAAGTTTAATAAATTGTTTCTTCTATAGCATATTGTGTCACATGATTGAACAAAAAGTCTGAATATAATCCCAACATCAAATGAAAACATTGCTAATATTGAAATAAATATAATTCATGGCTAGGGTCCTGGGTTCGCTTCCCGTCCCAAGCCCATTTCATTTGCATTTGAATTGGCTACCAATCATTTGAAATAAATAGGGATCGGGGCTAAATAAATGGCCTTAGATGCCGAAAAAGACCTTAAGCCAGGGTTTCTCAAACTATTTGTAGCTGCAACACGTTTTTAGTAAGTCTAAGATTTCGCGATACACTAGAAGTACGAATATTACTGTATCTCTATATATGGAAGCAGAAAAAAAAAATATACTTTTTATTTGTTTCAAGTAAGTTTAATAATTTGTATATGTAGGCCAACATAACAAAATTTTAATTTTTAAGAAAAATATAAATTTTTAATGAAATGAGTGTGACTGATGTAATTATAAATAAAACACACTTTTTCCCATTCACACTCACACTCACAGTCTTTTTGACAACTTAGGCCATATAAGACTTTATACGATAACTGTTATTTTTATAATATATATATTTGGGATCGAATGATTCTTATTTAAACCATTTGGTATCCAAATGGCTTAAATAAAATCATCGGACTGACTGAGATTCGAACCCACGACCCTTGGTTTAGAAGGAAGGCACACTACCAACTAAACCAAGTTCAAGGGCGGAACTGATGTAAAGAACAGTTTTTTATACAGGGACAACTGAATTTAAAATCGATTTTAAAAAATAAATAAATAAATTAGTATTTATTAGGAGACAATTATTACAGAATATTACTGCGACAAAAGTGAAGCTTGATCGCAACACTTATCTTGAGAAACACTGCCTTAATCAAATTAAAAAAATTAATAAATATAATTGGTATAAAACTCCCATTTTAGTTTCTAAAAGGCCGACCCGTAGCACGGTCTGACGCCTGTTGAAAAGAGGAAGGAAGAGACAGACATACAAAGAACAGAAAGTCTGTCTGTCCCAGCTCGGGTAGCTCGTGGTCGCCATCCACATACCCACAAGATGCGGGCCCCTGAGCGATCTCTGGCTATAGTCTATTAAATTCTTATTTTTCGAATAAATAATAATATGGCCATTATGGAAAGTCCTCAGTTAGAAAAAAAATTACCGACTGGTCTCTCACATGAAATAACAAATGTCTGGATATAGAGAAGCAAAAGAGATAGTCTTAGCTTGGCACCCTCTTTCCAAAACGGGTGAAAAGTTAGTAAGCTTTTTTTTTAAATTTGTTTTTAGGTATTTTTTAAGTTGTATAAATTTATTTGGAATGAATAAAAATAGCACGTTAAATATATACTGTAGATAAAATCAGACATGTTTTAAATAGAGAAATGCTGGCAAGCTGATGAATAAAGTGTATGACATTTTATCAAGTGCCATTTTATGCAAGGAAAAGAAAGCATTTGATTTTACTGTAATCTATAAAATACTAAACTAAAATGAGAATTTAAATGTTTGAATAATTATATACGTCGTATACTGTACTTTAAAAGTAAAAAATCGCTTAATCCAAAATGAGTGATCCTATTTCCGTTAGGTTTTTTTTTTAGGGCAACAAATATCGGGAAAATCTCCATAAAAGTTGGTCACTCTATTTCCTCTCTCAATCAATAGTAAACACATTTGGGGCCAGTCCCTTGGGAACGGATTGGTTAATTCCCTAAGGCGGTTTGCTCATTATTGGACACTTAGCCCGTTTAATCATCCGGCCCTTGGACTTTCCTCCCTCAAGGGATTAACTCTGCAACATATTTATTTTAGTTAATCACACGTTCGTGTTGTTTTCTTCGTCTCTCGCTCTTTTTTTAAAAAAATACACTAAGAGAGGGTCTTCGTAAATGAAGAAAGAATATAGAATAATGTTGCTTGTTCCGAACGTCTATCTTTTGAAACATTAGTTATTAAAAAAATATTATAGAAAATGCAAGTCCATGGGGGCCTATATTCTATTTGTAAGAAAATATATTTAGGGAACGTACAAGTATTACGTAAAGCAATTTTTGAAGATTTTTGACCCCCCCCTCCCCCATGTAACGCGCCGTAACATTTTTCTGGACCCCTCCCCCTAGACGTTACGTAACGCTCAAGTGGCCATTTTTTATCTTAAAGTCACAATTATGTTACGCAAAGTATCGGAAAGTCGCTAAAAACCAGTTACGTAACGCGTTGTTCAACCCCCCCCTTGCAACGCATGGTAACGTTTTACGAGACCCCCCTCCCTCCAAATTGCGTTACGTAATACTTGTACGCTCCCTTATTTGTAGATGGCCGTGAGGAAAATCAAATATTAATTCTAAGGGACCATCGACCAAAAATAAATACTTCTGCGTATTATCCGTAGAAGTATTTATTTTCGGCGGAAGGTCCTTATAATTAATATATTTAATTAAAATTTCTATATTTTAGGATTATTTAAAAAGAGTGAGTTTTTTTTTTTTTTTTTTTGTTATTTGTATGACAGTTCTAATCTCAGAAAGCACTAACGGATTTGAAAAAAAAATCCCTTTGAGTAACATAGACTAAATAAAGTAAAGTAAGTACATTTATATAAACGGTTAACAACTTTGGTATATAAGCAGGTTAACTTTTTTTCCGGCGAAAAAATAAACTAAAATATCGTTCAAGCTTTCTAAACAAAAGACAGGAGTTCAGAGGCGGCTTAGTTAGTATTAAGAGAGTGACATAAATTTTTAGAGCCTTCAGGACCCCAGCCAGACTTTAGAGCCTTCAGGAGGTCCGTATACAGTGAAACCATCGGAAAAAAAATCGAAGTTCAACCCCTTTAAGGGACAAACAAAACTTTGTTTTTTTTTTAAATTATTTCTTTCAAATTTTTGTCCATATCTTTTGAACGGTAACAAATATCTTAGATATACAATATTTGTTTCATAATTTGCAATAAATTTGCTTAAAAAAATAGGTCTCTATTGAATATTATCATAGTTTGTTGATGAACTTTTAAGTTTGAGAAATTTCGAGCTTCTTATAAAGTAGACTAACACCTATTTTAAGAGTAATAAGACAAACTGATTATTATTTTGTTTTAAAAATCCGTTTTATTCTCATTCGTGTATTGCAGGAGTGTCAAACTCGCGGATTAACATTTTTGCGGCCCAGTCAATATATCCGACGCAAAGTAAAAATAAAATAGAAATGTGAATTAGAAACGAAATCAGCATATAAAATGATATTGTAATATAATTTATTTATATTTTTTATGTGATATGGAGGACAGCAGCCAGATATGGCTATCTGTCTGTCCTCCTTCACATAAATTGACATCTCACAGCCACATTCCATCAATTGTAATTTATTTATAAACTATACGGATCATTTTAAAGTTAAGCATTGTTTATTTGGCCCAAGTTAGCTTTTGAGTTTGTTACCCCCTGGCGCATGGGTTTACTTTTTTCTTTTAAGAAAACTCCTGTGAAATTGGCAACAAATTATCTTGTTTAGCAAGATTTTGCCTAACTTGCGGGGGCTTCAGATTAGTGGCGCCTCTAGTGTCCATTTAGAAAACCTATTTACATTCTTTATACATGATATTATGTAGACAGCCAGGACAAGGGCGGATCCAGAGGTGTTTCTCGGGAGAGTAGGGGGTAATCTGGTGTGACTGGTCGCACAGCACACAATTTTTTCTTAATTTTGGTAATTTAAAGGCGCATTCTGTACTTGTTTGCAAAAATAAATTTTTTTCGGAAAAAAGTATTTTGCGGGTTTCAGGTTTATCTCGGGGGGGGGGTAATTACCCCTTTCACCCTCCTTGTAACCGCCCTTGAGCCAGGATGAGAAAGAAAACGCAATTTTATTAAATTTTTTTTATTAGATTATTGTAATCTAAATGTTAAAATACCTCATTAAATGACACCTAATTGTTATAATTGACACCTTCTCAGTCCTGAGGAAAAGGGCGATTAGCACCCGAAATGTCGACGAATATAGTAATTACCCCCCCCCCCCCCCCGAGATTAAAAAAAATACTTTTTTTCGAAAAAAATTTATTTTTGCAAACAAGTACAGAATGCGCCTTTAAATTACCAAAATTAAGAAAAAAATTGTGTGCTGTGCGACCAGTCACACCAGATTACCCCCTCCTCTCCCGAGAAACACCTCTGCATTCGCCCTTGTCCTGGCTGCCTACATAATATCATGTATAAAGAATGGAAATAGGAGTATAGACAATTTCCAGTCAAAGAAAATATAACTGCCATTCTTTATATTGCTAGTTCTTCCTGATCAGTTAGGGATTAGTTATATTTATATTTTATTTTACAAAACAATCCGGAATAAATCTTAGAAAATTGAATCCCTTTTTTAAAAGTAAAAAAAAAAGTTTTTTTTTTTTTCAATTTTTTGATTAAGGCAGCCTGGTATTTACTATTTTTATTAATAATCAATCGCCTTTACTGATTCTTGATTAGGTCAATTTGACAGAAGACTGATGAATAATTGAGAAATAATTGAATTAATTTACTATTGATATGTGTATGTTTGGTATTATAATTGAGTATCCGTCATATAAAATAAAATTACCAAATTGAGGTAAACAAATCAAATTAAAATTTAAACTTAATTAATAAATTTAAATTCAAATCACAATTTAGTGGAGAGGGGTAGTTATTATGTAAAACTAAAAGGAATAATTGAATAAGCATTATCATATTCATAAAAAAAAGACTCCAGGCTGTTGAATTTGGGAAATAGAATAGTCTATAGTGTAAATAAAGCCCTCGGGCCTTGGTCTAGTTGCTAGCATGCTGGCCAAAAAAATAAATACTTTTGTATATTATCCGTTTATTTGTAGATATTTCGATCCCAGTGATATGAATTCATCCTCAGTACAATCGGCAGATGTTTTGCAAATCATTAATTTCTCCCATCCTATATGACAAAATAGCTGCTGACCATTCCATTAATGCAATATTTATAAAAATTTGCAAAACATCTGTTGATTGTACTGAGGATGATTCCATATCACTGGGATCGAAATATCTACAAATAAACGGATAACACGCAAAAGTATTTATTTTTTGGTCGACGGTGTTTGAATTAATTTGATTTTCCTTACGGCTAACTATAAACAACAACAACAACAACAACAACAGTCTTAGGTATATGGCCTGAGTTGCCGAAAAGACTGTTTGTATGGGTGTGTGTGTGAGTGTGTATGGGAAAAGTGTTTAAAAAAAAAGTAAATAAAAATAAAATTTTACTTTTTGTTGGATTAGCGAAATTATTAATACTATTTCAAGAAGAGGAAGATTTATTGCGGTTTTTAACCAAGGTGTTGTGGTTCAAGAAAAGAATAAAAAATAGTAATTTATTGTTGTGTGCTTTATTCTAGGTCTGGCGACTGGCTAGCATTGACATTATAATTCTCCATTTCAATTATGCTTGATGAGAGGATTTAGGCTTTATTCAGGTAAAATGTTTTTAACAAAAATATAAAAATCTAGAGAAATGTAATATGTTTTATTGATCAATTTGACATAAAAATACAATTATTGTACTGACAAACTTATGTAATAATATAAGTAAATTAAAATAAAATGTATTTTGCAGGCCTGATGATGGTAGTTGGGCTACCGAAACTAATGCTAGCCAGTCGCCAGACCTAGAATAAAGGAATAAAGCACACAACAATAAAATAGCATTTTTTATTGTTTTCTTGAACGACAACACCTTGGTCAAAAATCGCAATAAATCTTCCTCTTCTTGAAATAAAATTTTACTGTTGATAAAAAGAAATTATGTCTCTATCAAAAGCTTGACACATCATTAATTTTTAGATAACATTTATAATTTTATTTATTCGAAATTTGAATGTGCTCAAGAGGAGTGTGGATGGGATTCGAAAATTCGAAGGATCTTTGATTTCATTTTCTTTTATATTTTTCTTAAAAAAAATTTCAATCTTTTCTTTAAGTCTTAGGCCATATAGATTTTTTTTAACGATATTCAAATTATTTAAACACGATAAATTTGGGGCCCCAGGAACATTTATTTATGCCATTTGGTATCAAAATTATTTAAATAAATATTCATCGGATTTCCTTGAATTCAAACCACAGTACCTTGGCTTTATATTGTATTATTCTATTATATTGACATTTGTCAACACTCTAGGCCACGGGGGGTATGTTATTTATATCTAATAATAAAACAATCTTCCCCAAATAATATATTAATTATTGTAATATATTATTTGTATTATTTTCGGGTTATATGCAACATATGCAACAATTCACCAACAAAATAAAATGGTATGCCGTTCGGATAACGATATGACTTAAAAACAGATCTAAAAGCCCCTGGGTCTTAGAACGATGGTAGATTTCTATCCCATGATAAGAGATGTAAAGAACTCTTCTACGTTCTTTCTTGTCTCTTTTGCTAGGGGTCAGAGATTCGCATCTCTTATCATGGGATAAAAATTTTATTACAATTGAATAAGCTACCAATCAATTGAAATAAATAGGAGCGGTATATAAAATTAAATCAATAGAAGATCTAAACAAAAAGTAAATCAATTGATTCAAATTTCTGAATAATTAATTTAATAAAAATTTAAGAAACCTCTCAACGCAGAAGATCTATAAACGGATGTTATTATACTAAAAACCAAATTCATGTTATTTTTAGTCAAGAACTTTCTAGAAACACAGGCTCAATTTACAAATCAAATTAAAAAAAAAAAATTATTGAATTTTAAAGAATAATTTAATACGATTTCTTTATATTAATGTGAATAAGAATAAATACTGCAGGTATGCTATATCTATATGCTTTGGGATGTGCAAATAGATTGTCTATTAACCCCATATTTGACTTAATTTAAATTACATATATCATGAATTTTCCCTACATAAGCAAACTTAGAGAAACCCTTACGCAGCCTATGTCCGTTGTTGCTGACACAAATTTTAATGAAATTATAATTAACATTAATAAGTAAATTTATTCTATATTCTGAGAAAATTCAAGGAGGATTTAGCAATTCTTATTTCGCTCTTGAACTTCTACAGAAAAAAACAAACAAAATTGTTAATATATTACTGTATTTATCGATATTTAGGCGGAAATATAAATAGGGAGTGTTAGTTGACTAGACAATTAAAATAATCCACCTTGAGGCAACTAAACATTTATGCGTATATATCATGTTCTGACATACATAGGATCTGAGAAAGTTCATAAAAAAAAGGGAGTGCACATAAAATTTCTCTTGCCTATTTTATTATTAGCAAAATCTAATAATTATTAACGATCTTTTTAAATCAAATAAAAAGTTTATAAAAAATATTTGCTTCGTTTTTTTTTTTTTTTTGTCTTAATCAAATGAATCAAATTAATTAAGATTTAACTTTGATCATTGCCTCTGATGCATATTAAATTAAAAAGTTAAATATTAAAAGAATTTTTTTTTTATAAAAAATATTTAATTATTAAATTATGAGACAACCGAATTTTTTTTAATCAAGTTTAATTTTGCTAAAAAAACAATTTTTATCATTAACAATAATTAATCAACAAAAATATTTAACTAGGTAGAGTTTTGTTTGAAAAAGATGGAAATTTTTTTTAACCAACGCTCAAATAGTCTGTGTATTAGACAGTCAATATATCGTTTAAGATAGCAAATTTGCGCTTAAGATTGGGCGAAATTGCGCCCCCTGGTGTCGAACCAGGACCTCTACGCTTTCGCGGCCGGAGGACTAATATTTAATTTGATGAATCATTTTTTTTGAAAGATAGTGAAATAGCATAAATTGCCGAAAAGACTGTGTATGTGGTGTGAATGGGGAAAAAAGTGTGAGTGAAAAAAAGACCCTTAGAGCATTAGCGCTGACGTAATGATTTTAAATATCTTAATCAAATTATTAGGTTAACCGACACTCCCTAAAATTGTTTGGATAACCTTAACCACGACTGAAACGACAACGTAGAGGCCACATAAAAAAATAAATAATAAGAGCGGCTATGTTTATTTTTCCTCCTTCGTTATTGCGTTAAAAAAAGTCGAAATTTTTTACCATTTCTAACTTTTCCTTCTAAATATTTTATCTCCTAGTATAAAAAAGTCAAAGACTAATGGGACAAAATTCAATAAAGTATTGTACATTGTCTGCTATATAGTTATATCGATTAAACTTATTATATTAACTTTCCCGATTGATCCAAAAAGTAAAGAATGGTGTCTTTTATTTTTTTTTTTTTACCGTTTTACTTAAAAAAGATTTTTTTTGGTTTTTTTATAGAGGAATTTTTTTAAAATGTTTTTCAAGGAATAAATTTTAAAAATATACTTAAAGGAAAATTTTTTAAAATTTTTTTAAAATAAAATTTTTTTTATTTTTCTTTCTAAAAGGCTTGAATATGATTGTCAGACTAACTGGGTTCAAAACCATAAAAAAATTTTTTGGGATTCTATTCTAAACAATTTTTTTTTTGAGTATTATTTTAATTTAGTGGATTATAAAAGATTTTTTTAATTTCTTAAAATATTAAATATAGAAAAATTTCTATATTTATTTATTAAGAAGTAAAAAAATTTTAATAATTTAAGAACGAAAAATTTTTAGGAATTTCTGCATAAGATTATTTTTAAGGCTTCTAAATTTCGTTCTCAAAATACCACCGGAAAATTTGGGAAACAAAAATACACATAGAAAGGGAGAAAAACAGACTCAGATATAAGTATGGATATCTTTACATTTTTTTATTATAAAAAAAAAGGGATAATTTATGTATTAAATCTATGGTTTTTTTTTTAAATTTTTTAAAATTCTTTTTTTTTATTTAGGGCCATTTTTATTTAGGTCTCTAATTATTTTAAATCTTTATTTGTATATATAAAAAAAGATTAATATTTTAATTAAATTTAACGGGAAGGAAACAAAAAAGAACAAGAAACTACAAGCTATTAGAATATCTTGTAATAGAGCCATGGAGCAACGGAGCAAGGGTTAAATACAAATATAAGAAAAAAAAAAGAAAAAAAAAAAACAAAATTAATTTTTTTGGGAAAAAACTCGGTGTTTCGGTGTTTGAAAAATAGGCAAAAAACCGGTATACCGGTTTCGGTTTCCACCGTTGTCCAAACCCTAGTTGGAATTCCTGGAGTTTGAATCCTTCGGGATTTCTGTTAATCATCAAATATTGATAACTTTTGCGTTATAAAATAAATATAAAATCTTTTAATTTATTCAAATGTCCAGGTGACGTTAGAGATATACAATTTAAATCTACCCCATTCGTATTTTGTTTTACTCGAAGGATATGCTTTTAATTTTATGCGCTCGACTTATCTGTTTTTCCCGGAATTTTATACACTTCCTCACTTTGTTTATTACCTAGGTCTTGAGTTCCTGAAACAAGCTAGTCGAATCCAGTTATTTATTGAATACTAAGGATGTTTGATGTTAAGATGTTTATTTAGTAGGGACCCGAAAAATCTCTATTTTAAGAAAGATAAGAGAGAGAGTGAAACAAACAAAAAGCAACTCTGGAAAGATAGGTAACCTGCTCAACTTTTTCCTATAATTTTGTAATTTGGAAGTGTAAATAAATAGCCAAGAGACGGTATTTAAGATGGATCTTAATTCAGAATAAACAAATCAGAAATGTTCAACTAAAGGAAAGAAGCAGAAACCCATTGTTAAACATTTTTGAAAA